>JAFNJT010000013.1:0-71928 GCA_019649525.1 Hanseniaspora lindneri
CTGTTTAACTAAGGTAAACACTTGAATTACAGCCTCAGAAGTAGCTAGCTAAGTCCGCAATCCAAGACATTTTTTTCAGTCACATGACTCAGATCAAAGTAGGATTATCGGAGATCCAAAAATACTGTTTTTTTTTTCTTTTTCTCAAACCATTGTCAAAAAATAGACAATTCATCAAAATAATTCATAAATAATTGCCGAATATTCAGTACAGAAAACACACATTTTTGCACCATCGCAGTGAATTTTAGTCTATTTTAGTGTGGTTTTTATTGAAGTTTAGTGTTTCTTATTAAATATGGTCAATCTAGGATTCACCAGCAGCTTTTCCAGCGCCTCTTTAGTTAAAGATCTGCTCAAAAGGGAAGCTTCCTCAACATTATCTTCAAATATACATTCATCAACTGTCTCAACAGTCAAAGCTACAAGCACTAACGCCAATGGGTGTGTTTCATGTCCTTCAGTTAAATGCCCTGACTGTGGAGACAATTTTTCTTGCGTGATGACCTCTTTAACGTGTACTAGCTGTCCAATAACTTACTGCGTGGCGAAAACAGTATCAGGAACACCATCCAGTGCAGCTAAGCATAAGACCGATACAGGTGCTATTGTTGGTGGAGTGGTTGGTGGTGTTGTTGGTGGCCTGTTGGTTTTGGCTCTAATTGCTTATTTCTTCAAGAGAAACAAGAAAAAAGCACAAGAAAAGAGAAGATTAAAAGGAGAAGATGAGCATAAAAACATATTTGCTGATGATGATCTGGATGATGATGATATGTTTGAATTTGATGACAGTTATTCAAAGAATCATACCACAACTTTGAATAACACAACTTTGAGATCATCGAACTTAGAAAAGGATGATGTTCTTGGAGTCTTGCCACTGAGCAAGAATCTGTTGCAACATAAAGAAAAAAGAAACGATGAAACGAGTTCTGTCTCTACAGAAAACGCATCTAACATTATACCTATAGGCTACATTCCGGGCATAAAAACCAACGGATTGAAGAACCTGAAAACAGGACCGAAAAGAAATATTCCAGATGAACTCAAGTCTCACTATACCCTTGGAAGTTCTATTCTCGGAGATCTGAAGGACGATGAAGAGGATGAAAAATCAGCCAAAAACATGGTGCTAAATCCTCTGGCTGAAGAAGAAGACACTGAAAGCGACTTTGCTGTGCTCGTGACGCCGGCGAAGGAAGTTCATCAGACTGCGCTCAGAGGAAAGGTCAGTTTGGTGAAGATAGACGCGGAAGGAGAAGAAACCAACGCTGGAAATGATAGCAGGGTTGTTTCGGAAGGAAATGATGATGATGAGGATGATGATGATGATAGCGTGATGCTAGATATTGATGTTGACCATCAAAGGTAAGAGATAGGTGAAAGAAGAAGGAGAAATAAGCAGAAGTAAACTGTTATAAGCAGGCTGTATTGGCTTCAGATTTTGGTTGTTGTAGTTTCTGTTGAAAACAGCGCGTATATAGAGCAGGAACGTTTCCTATTTAAGTAACAAACGGTTGTGATTGTTGATTACATATGGGATGATATTGTCCGTGAATTGTTGTATGTGTTTTTGGTTTGTGGATTTGTTTAGGTAAATGTAAACAATAAAGCTAAGAAGTTTAATTTTTCAGAGTCACGTGATAATTAAAATGGACTGCGGATTTTTCTCAAGAAGCGGACCTAAGAAAGAGAATGCATGTTGCTGCAGCAACCCCAAGGGATTTATATGCGTTTGAAGCTGCCTGCACTACCTACATGCCAAGGATGACCCCCAAAACGGCAGCTATCTGGCGTTTCAGACGCTACCATATTATGTACCTACTATATACGACGATACCATATTTACACATCTTTTATACCCGACGCTACCATATTCACTATTCAACTTTCAAGATCATAGTGCCTCATGAAACGGTCCTCGCTCGCTCGCTCGCACAAAGGAAACCAGCCTGCCAAATTCCCGCTGGCCACTGAGCCAGAAAAAGCAAATTAGCTACTCTGAAAAGCGCTCAAACGGCAGAAAACACCGCTGCCTCCACAAACACAACCAACGACGGTCAAAATCACGTGACCAACACGTGACCCTTCCGAAAACCAGGCTTCTGATTCACGGCGCGCTGTGCTCCGGCGCTTTCGTCCCGCAAACACCACCAAACACCCAGCCGCAAAAGCACGTGCTGCTTATCTCCCATCTCATGTCCAATTCCCAGCTCCATCAATTCCTCCTCTGGCCGCCCCGATTAATTCGTCCCTAAGACAAACTGTTCTGTGCGTTTTTGTCTGCCCTTCTTGAGGCGGAGTTTTGTTTCCCGCTTTTCTCACTAATAAAATTATTGCTGAGAAATGCCATTTTTTCCCTGCCCAGAAAAATTTTTCCCGCACCAGTTTTTCCGCCTATGGGAGGAACACTGTTTGTGCACGATACACGTAAAAAAAAAAAAAAAAAAAAATCATGTTCCAGAAGTAGTCACTGCGATCATCTTTTCAGTGGCAAAAACTTGTGTAATCTTTGATTCGAGATTTTCAAATATATATAAGCAAGATCAGAAAAGGTTCTATTTCAAGAATATTTAACACAATTTTTTTAAAACTATTTATTTCAAAATTTATTTCAAAATTTATTTCAAATCTTATCTAACAACTTACTTATTAACTTATTACATATCTAATTTAAAAGTCGTTTAACATAATATAGTTGAATGATTATAATTAACTACATATATTTGTTAGTTTATTAGTTTAATAGTTCATTGATTCAATACATCTTAAAGAAAGAAGATACTACTCTTTTTATTATATATTATATAATAATTATTAATATCTATAAAAAACATATCTAAAGAAGTATCTCAACACCAAGACTAATTACTTCTTTCAGAAACTAATTACCTACTTTCACAATGGCTCCGATCACTTTCTCCGATATCGATACCAAGGCCGTCAACACCATCAGATTATTGGCTGTTGATGCCGTTGCTGCTGCCAATTCTGGTCACCCTGGTGCCCCATTAGGTTTAGCTCCAGCTGCCCATGTTATTTACAGAAGCATGAAGTTCAATCCAAAGAACCCAGACTGGATCAACAGAGACAGATTTGTGTTATCCAATGGTCACGCTTGTGCCTTATTGTACTCTGTCTTGCACGTCACTGGTTACGATTCTGTTTCCATTGATGATTTGAAGCACTTCAGACAATTGAACTCCAAGACTCCAGGACATCCAGAATTCGAATTGCCAGGTGTCGAAGTCACCACCGGTCCTTTAGGTCAGGGTATCTGTAACGCCGTTGGTTTAGCCATCGCTCAGGCCAACTTTGCTGCCACCTACAACAAGCCAGGCTTTGAATTGTCTAACAACTACACCTACACCATGGTTGGTGACGGTTGTTTACAGGAAGGTGTTTCTTCTGAAGCCTCCTCCTTGGCCGGCCACTTGCAATTAGGAAACTTGATTGCCATCTACGACGACAACAAAATCACCATCGACGGTGCCACCAACGTTTCCTTCACCGAAGATGTCGCCAAGAGATACGAATCCTATGGATGGGAAGTTCTAGTTGTCGAAAACGGTAACACTGATTTCCAGGCCATCGCTGAAGCCATCGAACAAGCCAAGAAGAGCACCAACAAGCCAACTTTGATTCAATTGAAGACCGTTATCGGTTACGGATCTTTGCACCAAGGTACCTCTGGTGTTCACGGTTCTCCATTGAAGGCTGACGACATTGCGCAAATCAAGGAAAAGTTTGGTTTCAACCCAGAAGAAAAGTTCGCTGTTCCTCAAGAAGTCTATGATTTCTACAACAAGGAAATCATTGTTCCAGGTGCCGAATCCAACGCCGAATGGAACGCTTTATTCGAAGCCTACTCCGCCAAGTACCCTGCTGAAGGTGCTGAAATTGCCAGAAGATTAAGAGGCGAATTACCAGCCGGTTGGGAATCCTTGTTGCCAACATACACTCCAGCCGACTCTGCTGTTGCCTCCAGAAAGCTTTCTGAAATCGTTTTAGACTCCGTCTTTGACAAAATTCCAGAACTAATTGGTGGTTCTGCTGATTTGACTCCATCTAACTTGACCAAGTCCAAGGGTTCCAGTGATTTCCAACCTGAAGCCACCGGTTTGGGTGACTACAAGGGCAGATACGTGAGATACGGTGTCAGAGAACACGGTATGGGTGCTATCATGAACGGTATTTCCGCTTTTGGTGCCAACTACAAGCCATATGGTGGTACTTTCTTGAATTTCGTCTCCTACGCTGCTGGTGCCGTCAGATTGTCTGCTTTATCCGGTCATCCTGTCATCTGGGTTGCTACCCACGACTCCATCGGTTTAGGTGAAGATGGTCCAACCCATCAGCCTATTGAAACCTTGGCTCACTTCAGAGCTTTGCCTAACATTCAAGTTTGGAGACCAGCCGATGGTAACGAAGTTGCTGCTGCCTAC
The DNA here is from genome assembly GCA_019649525.1 of Hanseniaspora lindneri. NCBI lineage: Eukaryota > Fungi > Ascomycota > Saccharomycetes > Saccharomycodales > Saccharomycodaceae > Hanseniaspora > Hanseniaspora lindneri. The sequence continues at coordinate 4,446 of JAFNJT010000013.1, forward strand.
AAGCAAGCTTTGGAATCCAAGCACACTCCATCCATCATTGCTCTATCCAGACAAAACTTGCCTCAATTAGAAGGTTCTTCTATTGAAAAGGCTTCCAAGGGTGGTTACGTTTTGTCCGAAAACGCTGACGCCCAAATCACTTTGGTCTCTACTGGTTCTGAAGTTGGTATCGTTGTTGATGCTGTCAAGACTTTGGCTGCTCAGGGCATTGCTGCCAGAGTTGTCTCTTTGCCAGACTTCTTCACCTTTGGTAAACAATCCAAGGAATACCAATTATCTGTCTTGCCAGATGGTGCTCCAATCATGTCCGTTGAAGTTTTGACTACCTTTGGCTGGAACAAGTTTGCTCACGAATCCTTTGGTATCGACAGATTTGGTGCTTCTGGTAAGGGTCCTGCTGTTTACGAGTACTTTGGTTTCACTCCAGAAGGCATTGCTTCCAAGGCTAAGCAGGTTGTTGACTTCTATGCTGGTAAGGAAGTCAAGTCTCCATTGAACAAGGCTTTATAAGTGCTATGAAATATGTGTTGGACACTTCCTGTGCGTGGCAGTTGGGCAGTAACAACGTTTTATATATTGTAATGAACACACTATGAGAAATTCTAAAACCTCAGCTATGGTAGATGGAAAAGATGAAGCAAAAAGATAAAACAAAAAGATGAAACAAAAAGATAAAACTATGAGGAACACCAGCTGAGAGGATCTTGATGTCATTTCCACATTTATGCCACAGTTCAAATGCAACATTTATGCAACAGTTCAAAAGCAACATTTATGCATCAGTTCAAATGCAAAATTTCAAATGCAAATGTAACATTTTCACATTTATGCAACACTTCCACATTTATGCAACACTTCCACATTTATGCAACACTTCCAGCTTTATGCAACATTTCCAGATTCATGATACATTCCAAATCCAATTGCTCACCAATATATCAGTTATCTGACTAATTCCAGTGTAGTTTAAAAGCCTGGAAATTCTTTGCTAGCCATGAGTCATGTGACCAAAGCTAAAATTGTTTAATAAGCTCAACTTTTTAAAATAAACAATAAGCACCACGTTGCGTATTATTAAAACACTACAGTTATATTAAAGTGAAATTCAAATAAACCCGAAAACCTGAACATTTAAATAAAAACCACAACTTTACCATCGGAAATAAAACCAATGACCGAATCTAAATCCGTTCTTTTTATCTGTCTCGGCAATATATGCAGGTCGCCTATGGCGGAAGCAATTTTAGCCCATTATTTGAAGGATACTTCTCACAAGGTAGACTCCTGTGGTACGGCTTCTTATCACCGCGGAGAGTCTCCTGATAACAGAACAGTATCAACACTGTTGAAAAACGGAATTAAAACTTCTCACAGGGCAAGACAATTGAAGCAGTCTGATTTTGACAACTTTGACTACCTGATCTGCATGGACAAAAGCAACCTGAGAAACATCAAAGAGATGGGCAAAAGATGGGGCGTATCTGAGGAAACTATGGCCGCAAAGGTTAAGCTGTTTGGTGAGTGGCGACCAGAAAAATGTCCCTTTGGGGAAGTTGTTGAGGATCCGTACTACGGCGATCTTGCGGACTTTAGGAGCTGTTTTGATCAGTGCAGTTTGTTCTGCGCGGAGTTCATTTCTCGGGAGAACTTGTAGATGGTTTGTTTTTGTAGTGTGGAGAGTTAATTTCTAGACAGAACTTGTAGTGTGAAGAGTTAATTTCTAGACAGAACTTGCAGATGGTTTGTTCTTGTAGTGTGCTTGCTGACTGTATGGCTTATATATATGTTACTATTTAAGTGTTTGTTGAATTCGTTGCTACATTTAATCCTAGTTGGGAAATTCAGCCCACGTTGTTGCTACATTTTAGTCCTAAGTGCTACAAAGTATCCCTTGAGCTCACAACTTGTTTTTATAGCTGATGCGTTGTATCCACAGTTTCCTTAAATCATTTTAAACCTTGCTTTTCGCGTTTAATCTTTGCTGTTAGAGGCGATTATGCTGGGTGGATTTACCTTGCAGTTTCTACAGCTCACCTTCTTTGGTAGCGCTACTGTTGAACATAAACTTAACGCAGCGCGGTTACAGACAAGCACTGCCCATTTTTGACTACTCCTGCTGAACTTACGCGTTTTGAGTAGAAAGTGGCTGCACTCCCAGCTGGATTCTTTTTTGAAGTTGTGAAGTAAAACCATTCATTGTGCAAGTTGGTATTTATTTTCACGTGTGCGGTCAGTCAGCAAAGAAACAATAGTACGTGTAGTATCCATGCATCGGCATAGAACGTGATTCACCTTAAATGGTCGACCATGGATTTACCTTTAATAATAGGCAGACTTGTTACGGTAGGCCTGGTTCAACTTTTAATAATAAACAGAGTTCTTACTTTAATATATGTTTAACTTTTAATAACAAACAGACATCTTACTTTAGTATATGTTATACTTTTAATAATAGGCAGACTTGTTACGGTAGGCCTGGTTCAACTTTTAATAATAAACAGAGTTCTTACTTTAATATATGTTCAACTTTTAATAACAAACCTACTGCTTACTTTAAGTTTGGTTCAACTTCTATGCGGCACGCTGAACAGAAGTGATAGCTAAATAGACACTCACGTGACCAACCAAAAGCTTCCACTGAATCGTAATCACAAATGCTCAGAAACAAACACCTAAAACAGATGAGTTTTGCAGTGATACATTTGCACCATTGGCAGACAGTCGCGCGGACTTAAGGTCACATGACCAAACCTTAAAGCCGCTGCCTTGTCTGAACGCGTTACCTGGCGGTTTCACGCGTTTTAAAAAAGCGCTGAGTAGTTACATTCATCATTACGCCTACTGTTTTGATATATAGCTAAGTACATAGCCGCTGGAGGCAGAGAACCCAGGTGTGCCCCTGAGTGATGCGCTAACGCGTCAGCATCACGGCAACGCGTCAGTATAACAGTAACGCGTCAATCTCACGACAACGCGTCAGAATCTCGGCAACACGCCAATGTGTGATACACTAACGCGTCAATATCACGGTAGCGTTTTGAGACATGGTAGCGTTTGAGACATGGTAGCGGCGGCCTACTATTTCTCCTTGTTTCTCTTAAATCGAACCATTTCATAAAAGTAACATCACTTTAGTCAGCCATATCCCTCTAATCTGCCATACTACTACTGTGTTTAAATACCAAAACACCCCATCATGCTCCCAATCACAGCTCGGTCAGAAAGTCCAGAGCCTCAAAGTTTTCAGAATTATACTCGTAGTTTCCCACCTGCTTCACTTTCCAGTCGTCCTCAAAATCAAAAAAGTTCCAGAGATCACCTGATTCCTGTTTATACCATCTGGATGATCCCTTTTCAAACATCCAGCCTCTTAGTTTCAGCTCTCTAGCACTCACAAACTGCTCAAATGAGTCCTGGTAGTGGTAGAAAATGAAAAAGAGCGTCTCTGGTTCGAATTTAGTAGCAATCTTTGATACAGCCATGGAGCTATATGAGTCGTTTTGAGAAATGTTTCTATTCCAGTTATCGATTCCCTCGGATGTAGCGAGAGGTTTGAGTTTCAGGAATCCTCTCATCTTGTCTTCATCAGTGAATATTAGCTGTGATGCCGGACTTTGGTTAGAATTCAGACTTATATTGTCCAAAAACTGCAATGGTTGCTGCGGAAAGAATATGGATGTGGGGTGTGGACCGGATAAATCGTTTTTAAACATCTTAAAGTCCGCATCTAGTGAGTCAGGAGAATTCAGCAGAGAGTATTTCAGCATTTCTTCTATTTCAGAATCCATCTTCTTTGGGATACTGAGATCTTTTCTAGTTTCAAGAAAAGAAGCCAAACCTGGAAATTGGAGTTCTTTCATTAGATTCGACAGACTTTCCAGATCACTCTTTATTTGATCGTCAACTTGCTTGGACAAAACTTCGCTTGTGGTGGATGTTTGGATTGATGTTGTTGTATTCTGCTCCCTTTTTGAAACAAACTGTTGCAGGTTTACAGAAGCCGTGTTTTTGGTTTGCGGTGTTGACACCAATGGTGTAGCGTTGCTCAGTTTTGGCGTTGATATTGGTGTCGGCGTTGGTTTTTTGATTGTGTGCGATAAAACGTTATTTGTGGTACCTAAAGTTGGCGTAAATGGGGCTGTATTTTGCTTTTGAGACATCAAATTTTCCGTCTGTAACGTCAGTTTCTTGGAGACATCCTGCTTAGCAGCTTGGGTATTGACTGCTGGCAAGACAATATCATTCTCAAGCTCAGAGATCACTGTTTTCTTAGTGGCAGTTATTTGATTTACTTTTCCAGTCTTTGAAACACTAGCAGAAACATCAGCCAAAGCAGTAGCTTCAACGGTGCTGTTTGATTTAGACAAAACATACTTTTCATCCAAGCTGTTGGACAACGATGGTTCCAATGACAAAGATGTTTCTTTTCTCTCTTTTCTGGCTGGTTTCTGTGGCGTTCCTTCAACACTTGGTGTTTCAAATGGCGTTGATTCTTTTCCGCCTCCTGTAGAGCCGATAATCGAAGTAGAAGCTGTAACATCAAGTTCTCCGTTTTCATTTGGAAACACTTCACATCCAAGATCTTCGTAGATTGTGTCGTATTCAATGAAATCAGGATCCTCCATGTTGTTATCAACGTAGTACTGGATGTCATCCTTGAACTCTTCCACTGTTTCAACATCCAAACCGTCTGTATTGATCAGCTTTAAAATGTTCTCCAGATTCACAATGTTGAATATGTGTCTTTCTAAAAGGTGTTCTGTGTGCATATCATCATTTCCTTGTTCAATCTCTCCCTCTAACATTTCTCTCTGTTTACTTAATTCATCTATGCACTCTTGCAGAAACTCTATGAGCTTAAACTTCTTCAAATCCTTCGGATGAATTGCCATGTCTGGATTCGCTAAAGCCTGGGTACTAAACTTTTTCAGCTTAACCATCTTTTCAACCACTTTAGCTGTTTCCATTCTGTGCTCAATACTTTTTCTGGTGTCTAATAACACAGCTTCTCTATCTTTAACATCTTCTTTTGAAAGCCATGTTTTTATCTGTTCTCTTTGTTTTTGCAGCTTTTTAATCTGCTTGTTGATATCTATCTCAAGTTTTTCTCTATATGTCTGATTTGTAGGATCTGTTTGTTCAAAGATGGTGTATATCTGATCAAAATCCTGGATACCTTCTCTAACTTTTTTCAGGGACTTATCGATCTCCTGATAAAGTTTTCTTTGCGAGGAGGACATGGTTTATCGGAAATTAAAGGTGGTGATAATTTGTGAAGTAATTATACTGATTTTTGGTGGTTTATGTTGCAGTTAATAGTTGGTTGGCAGAGTGTAAATATGATGCAGTGTGATTGTGATTACGATTTGAAAGTGAAAGTTGCTCGTGTAATAAATATTGCAGAAAATTTTTTTTGAATTTTTTTTACGTAGCAGTTTTCTGTCGGAGTTAAGGTCACGTGCAAATACAGCAAAAACTCACAGTCACGTGCAAGTACCGGAAAAACTGACATTCACGTGCATACACCGGAGAAAAAACGCGTCATGTGCTACCGCGTTTGCTGTATTTTGAATGCTAAAACTGGTTGTCTGAAAGTGGCGGTTCGAGGATAGAAGCGATGCGCTCGTGTCAGTATTGCTGACACCATTCTCCAAAGCCAGCGGCTCGAGCACAGACAGTATTTCGATCTGAAAACAGCAACACACACGACAAAAACGACCACCGCCCAAATATTCTGCCCGTGCAAGGAACTGGTGGCTGCAAATTACGCCCAGAGCCTGTAATTTTGACACATATCACGTGCATTCGAAGATTCACCTATCTGCGTGCACCATACAGGATATTGTGAGCAACCAGCAACATGCATCAGCTCACTGGTTTTGTTAACACTTTCGCTTGCTACACGCTGAGACATGGCTGAACAATTTGTTTTTTCTCCTTTTTCACGCGCGTTTTTCCTGAGACACTTTTTTTAAACACAAAAATGCCTGAGACACTTTTTTTAAACACAAAAATGCCTCAGACACTTTTTTCAATCAAAAAAATGCCTGAGCCTTTTTTTCTTGCCAAAAAAATGTCTCAGTCTCGGTTTCACGAGCCGAACTTTCCCCGGTGCCTCTTCAAACAGCGAAAATCCCGTCGCTATTTTTCAGAAATAAAATTTCAGCCAGAGATGTTTCAGCTGAGTCATGCCTGTAGCGGCGAAGTTTAATGTACAACTATGCTGTGTGAAAAATTATCCAAGTATAAATATACGACATCAAATACTCAAATATTAATAAATGTTTCTGAGAATCAAATTCACTAATAAATCTTCTTGAAATTAATATATAAAAAACCAACGATTTAATAAAATAGTCACTAAAAAAGAAACCATATAAGTGACAGTTAGCACCTTCAGTTACTGCTTATATTCTCATTTCTACTCTTACAATATGTCCGCAGCTATCTCCGAATACAATAAATTGCTAGATAATCCAACATTATCTGTTCTGCCAAATGATTACTTGAGAAACAACAAGGTCTCTATAAAGCAGATGATAAATCACATTCCTGAGCTTAAAATCAAGTTCAGTAGCGACAAAGACGCCATTACTGTTGCTCTGTTGGCCACGTGGTCTACTCTTATTTACAGACTATGTGGTGACGATGATATACTGCTATATTTAGATCTTGATGGTAGCGATTTCCAGGGATTGTTGAGATTCACCATTGAGTCTGAATGGACGTTTGAGAAACTCTGTTCTGTGATTTCTGCGAAATTAGAAGCATTGGCTGCAGCAAATATGAACAAATTCACTTCTTTTGATGAAGTTTCCATGCTGATGCTGCAAGAAAATGAGCTAGAAACACCACCTCAGCTGTTTAGAATTGGATTTTCCACAAATGATGAGTCACCAAGATTGACAAAATTCGCTCACTCTCCAATGGATATTTGCCTAAACTTTGACATTAAAAACGACTTCATGGAGCTGTCTTTCAACAGCGAACTGTTCAAAACCGAAAGAATAACTATTCTGTCTGAGCAAATATACAGTTTCATAACCACTGTTGAACCATGCTCAGTAATAACTCATTTAAACTTGATCACTGATTCATCAGTCTCTGCTATTCCAGATCCAAAAGCAAATCTTGGATGGACAAACTTCAGAGGCGCCATTCACGATATTTTCCAGGAAAACACTGCCAAACATCCAACAAAACCATTAGTTATAGAGACTCCTGTTCAAAAAGACGGTGCTTCTAGAGTTTTCACCTACCAGGACATCAACAGAGCATCCAATATCGTTTCTCACAAGCTAATAGCCGACGGAATAACGAAAGGTGATGTTGTTATGATCTACAGTAGCAGAGGAGTTGATTTGATGATTTCTGTCTTTGCTGTTTTGAAAGCTGGAGCAACTTTTTCGGTAATTGATCCTGCCTATCCTCCAGAAAGACAAACTGTGTATTTACAAGTTGCCAAACCAAGAGGGCTGATTGTGATAAAGGCTGCTGGTGTTCTGGATTCCTACGTTGAAAACTACATCTCCGAGAATCTGGATTTGAAAACCAGAGTTGACCAAATCGCCATTACATCCGAACACAATGTTTCATCTTTGCCAGACTCATTGTCCGCGTATTTCGCTTTAATGGACAAACCTACTGGTGTTGTGGTTGGTCCTGATTCTAACCCAACTTTGTCCTTCACATCAGGATCTGAAGGTCTTCCAAAAGGTGTTCTGGGCCGTCACTTTTCGTTAGCGTACTATTTTGACTGGATGTCAAAACAGTTCAATCTAACCGAAAACGACAAGTTCACTATGTTGTCCGGGATCGCACATGACCCTATTCAGAGAGATATGTTCACTCCTGTTTTCCTTGGTGCTCAGCTGCTTGTTCCAACTGCTGATGACATTGGAACGCCAGGAAAACTGGCTGAATGGATGTCCATTTACGGCGCTACTGTCACCCATTTAACTCCGGCAATGGGTCAGTTGTTAGCTGCTGGAGCAACCTCGCTGATTCCAACTCTCCACCATGCTTTCTTTGTGGGTGATATTCTAACTAAAAGAGACTGTTTGAGACTCCAATCTCTCGCTGAAAATGTCGCCATTGTGAACATGTATGGTACCACTGAAACTCAGAGAGCTGTCTCTTACTTTGAGATTCCATCAAGAAACAACGGTGGTGATGTGTTTTTGGAAAAGGCCAAAAACGTCATGCCTGCTGGTAAAGGTATGTTCAATGTTCAGCTTCTTGTTGTAAACAGACACGACAGATCTCAAATCTGTGGTGTTGGTGAAGTTGGTGAGATTTATGTTAGAGCAGGTGGATTGGCTGAGGGCTACAGAGGACTTCCTGAACTGAATAAAGAGAAGTTTATCAACAACTGGTTTGTCGAGAAGGATCACTGGAAGTCCATCGATTATGAGGGCGAAAACTGGTTTGGTGTGAGAGATAGAATGTACAGAACCGGTGATTTGGGAAGATATCTTCCTGACGGTAACACTGAATGTTGCGGTAGAGCCGATGATCAGGTTAAAATCAGAGGTTTCAGAATCGAGCTGGGTGAAATTGACACCAACATTTCCCAGTTCCCTCTTGTCAGAGAAAACATTACCCTAGTGAGAAAGAACCACTCTGGCGAACCTACATTGATTACCTTTTTGGTGCCAAGATTCGACCACCACGAAGAATTGGCTGCTTACTACACTCCACTCGCCGACCAAACGATCACTGACTTGACAGTTAAAGGCTTGACTGAGTACTTCAAGCTCGAAAAAGCCATAAAAGAGTACTTGAAAAAGAAACTAGCAAGCTACTCAATCCCTTCTTTAGTTGTGGTTTTGCCAAAGCTGCCTTTGAATCCAAACGGTAAAGTTGACAAACCAAAGTTGCAGTTCCCTACCGCCAAACAGCTACAACTGGTTGCTGAAAACGTCTCTTCTGAGATTGACGACAGCAAATTCACTGAGCAAGAGCTAAGAATCTTGAAACTATGGACCTCAGTTTTGCCTACAAAGCCTGTCGATGTTTCTCCAACAGACACTTTCTTCGATTTGGGCGGTCACTCCATTTTAGCTACCAAAATGATATTCCAGTTAAGACAACATTTGGGCATTGATGTTCCACTGGGAACTATTTTCAAGCATCCATCCATCAAGGCCTTTGCTTCTGCAGTTTTCTCAGCATCCACTGCAACTGATGAAGTCGTTTCTACTGTTGATTACGCTGCTGATGCCAAGAAACTTGCAAGCGATTTGTTACAGAAATCCTATGCTTCAGCAGCTGACTTCAAGAAGGGCGCCAAAATCAATGTATTTGTCACTGGTGTCACTGGTTTCCTTGGATCATACATTTTAAGAGACCTTTTATTGAGAACAGAAGTCGATGTTACTGTATATGCTCACGTCAGAGCTGCTGACGAAGCTACTGCTTATTCTAGACTCGCTAAAGCAGGTATCACTTATGGTATTTGGGATGAATCTTTCAAATCAAGAATCAAAATAGTTTTGGGTGATCTTTCAGAACCTCAGTTTGGGTTGTCAAATGGCGAATGGGAAACTTTGGGTAACGAAATCGACACAATCATTCACAACGGTGCCCTGGTTCACTGGGTTTATCCATACGCCAAATTAAGAGACGCAAATGTTGTGGCTTCAGTGAATGTGCTAAATCTATGTGCTACTGGTAAAGCCAAGTTTTTCAACTTTGTTTCTTCTACTTCAACTGTTGACACTGACTACTTCTTTAACAAAACTGAGCCTATCTTGGAAGGCGATGATTTGCACGGTTCCTCCACAGGTTTAACTGGTGGCTATGGTCAATCTAAGTGGGCTGCTGAATACATTATCAGAGAGGCTGGAAAGAGAGGTTTAAGAGGCCAAGTTGTTCGTCCAGGATATGTCACTGGTGCTTCCTGGAATGGATCTTCAAACACTGATGATTTCCTACTGAGATTTTTGAAAGGTTGCGTTCAATTGAAGCACATTCCTGACATATCCAATGATGTAAACATGGTTCCTGTTGATCACGTTGCCAGAGTCTGCACTTCTAGTGCTATTCATCCACTGCCTTCATTTGATGTTGTGCATGTCACTGCTCATCCAAGAATAGCATTCAATCACTATCTGAATCAACTAAGCAAGTTTGGCTACGATGTTGCTGTTGAAAGCTATGCTGATTGGTCGAAGCATTTGGAAGAATCCGTGGTTGTGAAGGGTGAAGAGAATGCATTGTATCCATTATTGGCAATGTGTCTTGATGGTTTGCCTGAAAACACTAGAGCTCCAGCTTTAGATGACACCAATGCAAGCACTATTTTGGCCAAGAATGCCGAATGGAATGGTATCAGTGTGGATTCATTCAGCCAAGGAGCTACTGAGGAACAAGTTGCTGTTTATATTTCGTTTCTAAACAGGGTTGGATTTTTGCCTCAAGCTCCAAAACACGAATTGCTCCCAGCTGTTGATTTGCAACAGGATCAAATCGATTTGGTTGCTTCTGGAGCCAGTGCCAGAGGATCAAGCGCCAAATAGAAGCTTTGCAGGAACCACTATGTACTTAAACTGAATATTAACCCCACTATATAAATTTGATCATTGTAACTAATAAACAGTTTGATGAAAAAGAAAGAAAGAGCTTAGTTTGTATCTAGATGTTGACATATCTATGTCTATATGTTGAGATATTCATGCCTAAATGTTGACATATCCATGCCTAAATGTTGACATATCCATGCCTAAATGTTGACATATCCATGCCTAAATGTTGACATATCCATGAACCAGATTTTCGATATCCTGAAGCGTCCTTACAAGGGTCTGTTTCAAAGGCACCACAACCAATTTAAACCCGTTGATCAAATAGTTGTTGACAAAGAAGTCAACTTTCACCTTGTCCTCAGCAGTCAAAGCATTTGAAACTATGCTGTTGTATACTGCTGCTATAGTTTTATTTATTTTTCCATGTTTGTCCATGTATGAATACAATTTCGGAAGATCAATGTTGATAAATTTCACAACAGAACGGTTGTAAAGGTAAACCGAAAGTAAGAACAAATGCGCTATCAAATAAAGCCTAAAAATGTACTTGATTTTCTTGTAGTTGAATATAAACAACAAAACACTTACTATGCTTTTAAAGCTTATGATGTTGCTGTTCAGAAAGCCGATAATTGATAAGAAAGTTGTGCTACTGGCCAGCTTCGAGTAAAGCATGCTCAGAATCTTTAGTGTCTCCTGTGTCTCAAATCCAGCTGTGAAACTGGAATTGGTTCCCGCTTGGGCGTGCTGATTGAAGTAGTGTTCAGTAGCCATTGGTTGGAAGTTTAGTGTAGAAGCGGTTTACTTATTACCTGTGTTAGTAGTTATTCCCTGTGACTTTGTATGAGGTAATTGATAAAGTGGTGTATCAAGCAAAACCTTGATTGTTGAATTGACTAGTTTAAAACTTGATTTCTTGGTACTAGTTTATGTTTAAAATACGATCTGAAAAATTGCGTAATGCAATGTATCCATTAATTATTATTTTTTTGGAATTATAGTCTGGCTTACTGCGCAATTCAGTATCAACTCGTTGACTATTTGCTTGGAATTATTATCTGATAGGCTGAATTGCCTGAAACAGCTATATTATTAAAACTGGTTGAAGAAATAACACAATAAAAGCAAAATTGCAAAATAAGCAAATGCAACCCACGGATGTATGTTTTGTGTCGTTCTGGTGTATTCTTGGATAGTACTCATGAATATTCTGAGAAGCTATTGTGGCAGTTTTAAATTGATTAAGTTGGATACACCAGTTAAAAAAATTAAAACACGTGACTACAGATTTTCGGAGATACAGGCTGCTTCTGTAAGTGATGCTGTACCTTGAAGCACAAACATTTGGCAGAAGTATAGCAAGCTGCTTGTCATATTTTTGGAAGTAATTTAAGCAATCATGATTCACCCCTACTTATTTTCTCAGCAACTTTAATGAAGCATATACTGCTACTGATGATCCCACCATTTAGCGGCATTTTTCTGCCAGTGTATTCAATATTCGTGTTACTTCTGTGACAACAATAATAAAATTTAATCCAAAAAGTGCAATAGTGTAAAATTAAAGACCTCAAATTTGCTTTGGATGGTTGTTAGTTGTTGCATTTTTCAACCCTGCTGTTTTGCAAGCATTCTGTACTGAAGCTGCGTAAGTGATTACCCTGCCAGATGAACTGCTACTATATTCAAATGACGTATTTTTTAAACATCGCTACCGTGTTGTCCTCTACGTTTGCTGTTTTGTCCGTTGTATTCGCTACCATGTAATAGTTGCAAGGAAAAAATAACTCCGCTGCACATACATTAAGATGGCTGAAACTTCACTCCATAGTCAAACCTCCTAGGCTGATGTCACTTTAAATTACATGAAAGTAATTTTGACATGTTAGTTTTTATTCAATCACTTTTTCGTCAACAACAACAGAATTGAATTCTGTTTTTCTGCAACCAACTTATAATCCACTGCATTATTTGATTAAACATATAGCTGCATTTTTTTTGTTTGTGATAAATCCATTGCCTGCAATATTCGCACCAAAGCTTTCCTGCACCACTTGTGTAAATAACTAAAAACTGTCCTTTCATTACCAATTAATTAAAACATTTGCCAACATATTTGGACATTGATTTAATTGCATTATTTGTATACATTAACACTTGAAACACTTTTAACAGCGCTGCTTTTATTGCCTATTAAACCTATTTTTATCCATCATGCCAGCTGCCAGAAGAAACAGAAGAGCAGCATCAACTAAAGTAGTTTCATACACCATTTCCTCTTCCGAGAGTGAGTCTGAAGTTGATAGTAGAAGCAAAAGAAGAAAACCCAACCATAAAGGAACCAAAAAAGCTATCGAGAATTTTAGTGACGACGATGGTGACGAATTTGTTATCACCAAAGAAGACATCAAAATATTAAAGGAAGATGGCGATGAGGATCTTATCATCTTGTCAGATAGCGAAAAAGGTGATGAAATTGTCACTATCAAAGGTGAATCAGGGATTTCTGATTCGGCCGAACAAGAGTCAGGAGGATTCTTACTGGAAGACACAAAGAAAACCAAAAGAAAAACCCCTGCCGTTAAAAAGCCCAGAAAGAAACAGAGTGCCAAGGATGAAATGGAGGAGTATGACAAAAAACAGGAGAATAAAAAACCCAAAAAGCCAAGAAAACCAATTGATTACCATTTAAGAACAACAACAAAGCTTTTTGAGCACCATCCAGATTTAATTAATGTTTTTGAAGATTTAAAGAACAAACCTAAACCCACCCCAACGAAGGCTAAACAGCCTAAACTAATGCCAACTCAATTACTACCATTTCAGCTTGAAGGTTTGTATTGGATGAAATCAAGAAACTGTGGTATTCTAGCGGACGAAATGGGTTTGGGTAAAACCATTCAGTCGATTGCTTTGATAATAAGCGACCAGGATAATGAAAAAGATCCAAAAAATATACCTAATGAAAGAAGAAAGACCACTCTTGTAGTTGCACCTACAGTTGCGTTGATGCAATGGAAAGATGAAATAGCTAAGCACACTGAGAATCATTTAAAAACTTTCCTATTTTATGGTCCCCAAAGAAACAAAATAGCAGAGAATTTAACAAATTCTGAGCTAGGAACTGTATTCAATGAATATGATGTTGTATTAACCACCTATTCAGTATTGGAAAGCTGTTATAGAAGAGAGAAATATGGTGTTCAGAGAGTCAAAGGAAAGTTTTTTGAAAAGTCTTTGCTGCACAACTTTCATTGGCACAGAGTTATACTAGATGAAGCGCATAACATCAAAGACAGAAATAGCAACACTTCTAAAGCCGCAGCTGCTCTGGACACAGATGACAAATGGTGTCTCACAGGTACAGCGATTCAGAATAGAATTGGTGAACTATACTCCTTAATAAGATTCCTAGGGCTAGAACCATTTCAAAAATACTATTGCACAAAGTGCGACTGTAACTCAGCTCATTGGAAGTTTTCTGACAATATGCACTGTGACAATTGTAACCATGTTATAATGCAACACACGAATTTTTTTAATCACTTCATGTTGAAAAACATCCTGAAATTTGGAATTGAAGGCAAGGGAAAAGAGTCTTTTGATAATATGCAGTACTTGCTAAAACATATTATGCTGAGAAGAACACAAGTTGAAAGAGCTGATGATTTGGGTCTACCTCCCAAGATTGTCACCATTAGAAGGGATTTTTTCAATCCAGAAGAAAAAGATTTATACAGCAGTTTGTATTCCGATGTTAAGCGTCAATTTTCAACTTATGTCGAAGATGGTGTGGTTTTGAACAATTATGCAAATATTTTCACCCTGTTGACAAGAATGAGGCAGCTTGCGGATCACCCAGATTTAGTTTTACACAAGTTGAGAAAAATTAATGATTCTAGTGTTTTGGTATGTCAATTATGTGATGATAAAGCTGAAGACCCAATAGAGTCTAAGTGTCATCATAAGTTTTGTAGGCTGTGTGTTAAAGAGTACATTGAAAGCAGCATTCAAGATTCCTCACCAACATGTCCTGTTTGCCATATAGTTTTGTCCATTGACTTGCAGCAACCGTCAATTGTTTTTGATGACGAGGAAGACGAATCAATACTCATGAACCAAATGATTACTTACAAGAAAAAGAAGTCCATTGTAAATAACATTAAATTAGATGGTACTTGGAAATCCTCAACCAAAATTGAAGCTTTAGTAGAGGAACTTTATAAACAAAGAGCGGTTGATTCTTCTCAAAAATCCATTGTGTTTTCTCAGTTTACAAACATGCTAGATCTTGTTGAGTGGAGATTGAAGAAAGCTGGATTCAAAACGGCAAAGTTATCAGGTAACATGACTCCAATTCAAAGAGATCAAACCATAAAATACTTTATGGAAAATGCCAATGTTGAAGTTTTTTTGGTTTCATTAAAGGCAGGTGGTGTTGGTATCAACTTGACTGCTGCCTCAACTGTATTTTTATTAGACCCCTGGTGGAATCCATCCTTGGCTGCTCAATCTGGTGGTAGAATATTGAGAATAGGTCAAAAGAGACCAGTTAAGATTGTTCATATGTGCATTGAAGACTCGATCGAGTCGAAGATAATTGAGCTGCAAGAAAAAAAAGCAAACATGATCAATGCTGTTATCAATCAAGACCAGGCTTCCATCAACCGACTGACTCCTGCGGACTTGCAGTTTTTGTTCAGTAACTAGTTTTTTGAAGATAAATGCTGGAGTTTTGAAAATTGCTCTGAGCTTTAGGCAAATATTGCACTCTCTTTCAGTTATGAATTAAACTTACTTGCCTGGTTGTGTTTTCTGCATTCTTTCAAACTTAATAAGCAAACTTATTTCACATTTGATAAGTATGTCTATATTACACCTGATAAGTAAACTTATTTTACACCTGATAAGGAACCCTATATTACACTTATGAGGTAATCATATATCGTACATATGTATTGTAAGCATCATTTAGCTCATAGGCCTCAACCTATCCTGTAATTCTAGTTCAGCTTACACCATGAATATTCATTTACTTCGATTTTACCACAAATGTTGCAAAATTTATAGACTGGCTGGGTTACTTTTAGTTTTCACTGAAATTCTGTTCTAGTTCTTCTATTTAGAACTCTTCTTCACCATCGGTTGTGAATGGTTTTTGAAATGTGTTTTCTTATCACTCATTCTTATAAGGTAATATGGATATATACTTAAAATTTTTACCATCTAAGTATATAATATTTTGTAGAAAATGGGTTTGACACTCAAACTTATAATTTTTTAATAAGCTGCCCTTTTATACCTTTAATTTTTTTACCTCTTGGCATTCCCCACAGATAAGTATCTTTTACTCTAAACTACTAGGCCAATAAAAACGGCTGCTTACCCCTTTGAAAACCATCCCTTGTGGTTGTTCTTTTAAAAATTCAATAGGTACCTATTGATAATAGTCTGACTACACTGATAATAAATATCTATGTTTATTTTACTTCTCTCACTGCAGCTTTTGTTTCTGATATGAATTACCATCTGTTGATATAAATACATGAGTACATCAAATTTAAGTTATTTTACAGCTTAATCATTCACACGCACTATATAATTTAATCTTTTTTCTGTTATAAACATTGTTAATATATTATCAATGTGCATAGTGAAAAACAGTTACATTGATAAAAAATGCAAACTTTTTATGAGAGCATCTTCTTAGTGGAGTTTTGCGAGTATGATAAAAAGCTGTATGCATAATGACTCAAATATAATATAGAAAACGTAGGATTTAAATAAACCAATTTACATAAAACAAAAACGATTCACTTTAAATTTAGATAAAACAATTTACTTTGAATTTACATACAAACAATTTACTTTGAATTTACGTAAAACAATTCACTTTTAAAAAATAAATGTTTTAAAATCAGTTACCTTCATTCACTTTAAATTCAAATAAATGATTTAAAATCAGTTACAAGATAATTTTTTATCAAAAAGCTTTGCTTATCTTGCTTTACATTTTTTTTTTTGGGTAGCCCTATCTGGAGTCGATGCATCGGATTTATCGCGGTAACAGTCGGAAACAACGATTGTTTTTTTTTTTTTTTTTTTTTACCGAACTGAAAAATCTTGATTTTTGTCTCAACTATGAAAATGTAATAAAATAACCTGCAAAACAGTCCCAAAAAACCACCTCGACTAATATATATTAAGCTACAATGGTTAAAGAAACTGAGTATTATGATACTCTTCAAATATCCACAGACGCCACTTCTTTAGAAATTAAAAAAGCATACAGAAAATTAGCTTTAACATACCATCCAGATAAACCAACAGGTGATGCAGAAAAGTTCAAAGAAATAGGTGAAGCATACCAAATTTTGTCAGACGCTGATCTGAGAGCAAACTATGATGAATTTGGAAAGGCTGGAAGCATGCCTGAAGGCGGAGTTGAAGATCCTTTTGAGTATTTTGACATGATTTTTGGTGGGGGAGCTTTCAAGGAGTACCTTGGAGAACTTCAATTTTTGGGTGATGCAGCAGGAGAAATGATGAAACCACAAGCATCTGGAGAAAAAGAAGATCAAAGTGAGATTAATTTACATGATCCTAAGCTTGCAAAAGAACAAGAAAGAGCCAAAATGAGAGAAGACCTGAAAAAGAGAGACGAGGCTATGAAGAAACAGATAGTAGAGATAGCAGAAAATATCAACAAGAAGATTGACGATTATTATTTGTTTCAAAGACAAGACCGATCAGAAGAGTTTGAAAAGAAGATAAAGAAAGAGGCGGAGTCCTTAAAATTGGAATCTTTTGGACTTGAACTGGTCCATTTGATAGGATCAATTTACACAATGAAGGCAAGCAACTTTATCAAAGCATCGAAAACCTTTGGTTTGTCGAAGTTTTACACAGGAATGAAGGAAAAAAAAACGACTGTGAAGACAATGTACGGACTGGTTTCTTCTGCTATGGATGCCTCACAGCTCATGTCGAAAATGGAAAACTTGGATTTGGAGTCTGATGAGTTGACGGCAGAAGAAAAGGCGGAAATTGAAAGTTTCATAACAGGAAAGATGCTGAATACAGCTTGGATGATGACTAAATATGAGTCGTCTTCCAAATTGAAAGAGGCTTGTAATTTAGTGTTGAAAGACCCACTGAGACCGAAGAAAGAAAGAGTCGAGAGAGCAAAGATTTTGCTTCAAATGGGTAAGATTTTTAAGGACACACAAAGAAGCAAAGAAGAACAGGAAGAAGCACAAATGTTTGAAGACTTGATTAACGACAGCAAGAAAAAAAAGAACTTTAAGTTTCCTACTCGTGCCAAACAGGCAGCTTCTAATGAAAAGTCCGAGGCCAGCGAGACTGATTCGGCCAAGCAGACAGTTTAGATTGAACATTAAGGATACCTTGTTTTGTGTGCTGTGCTGGAAACGATGTGATTATAGTGTGGAGATGTTCCAAATAAAACGATTGGTTTTACGGTATGCTGAATGTGTTAGAAGCAAATGGTTTCTATGATATTGTAGCTATAATAGAATTAATTAGTATCTGTAGCGTCTAGATCTTATGTAATAAATGTGATTCTCAATAAAAAAAACATGACTATTCTGCAAAGATTGTTTTGTGCTGTTACGATGTAAAACTGATGGTAGCAGATTTTTGTTAAATTTAAGCAAAAACACAGTAAACTAAAATTTGTTCTTTCTATTTTGTTTTGAATAGACGCGTAAAATTTACTACTTTAGTTATTCAGATTTAACAAGCAACTAACTATAAGGTAAACAATTTAGTGAGCTCTAAATATAAGTATTAATGCTTTAGCATATTTATAAAAAACCCTATGCACATCATTTGCTGCAAAATAGGCACTTTAGCCCACAGATTCGCTATTTGCAGCAACACTGACTAACGCACAATACGTTAGCAGCATGTTGAACTCAAAGTAGAAGAACAAACACAGTAGCTGTTGTTGAGTTAACAAAAAGAAATTATTAAATTAAATTAATTAAACCAAAAAAATTAATTAAACTAAGGTAAATTATTTTAATCAAAAAAAAAATTAATTAAATTAACCAAAAAAATAAAGTAAATTAATTAAAACAAATTAAATTAAATTATTCTACTGCTTGCAAGCCACATCACTATGCTAATTCTTCCACCACACCTACACCACTTAGTGCTTAACAGCATTGCTGAAAAACCCCAATTGACCAAACTGAACAAATGTTTCGGAGATAAAAAGTTTCACTAACTTCATAAAAACATTTTTGCAGTAAATAAACATTGAATCATAGTTTAAACACAAGTACTTCAATCTGCTCACAACCATCGAAATACAGGAACAAAACAACACAGCTGAAGGATAATATCACTATAATGCAGCACTTGAAATCTGTGTTCAAAAAATTTGTCAACTTCTTGGTTGCTGTAGCACTTGTTCTGCAGATATATATCCATACATATCCATCCTTGACGCCAGATGTTTGTTCTTGGGATTCAGATGCAAAAACGCCACTGAGCGATAAATATAGTGATATTTTTAAGGTCTCATATCCACCTCAAAGCAAGCTTTCAAGCTTTCTTGAACTTGAAGTGTGGAGATCATATTTGAAAGATGTTTTTAGAAAGAGTGAAAAGTTTCACAACAAAACAACCAATCCAAGGTTTCTCTTGTTTGGCGATCCGCAGATAAAAGGAGCTTGGAAAAACACCCCGCTGATGACCAGATTGGATATTTTTGGAAACGACCACTATCTAGGCCACATTTTTAAGACAATGATCAAAAGATTGACTCCTGATTTTGGAATAGTTATGGGTGATTTGTTTTCCTCACAGTGGATTCCAGATGACGAGTTTTACAACAGAACCGAGAGATATATAAACAGAGTGTTTCCAGGGGCGATTCCATCCAACTTGGAGAGAGTTAGAGACATTAAAAAGCACAACATTAGTCCTGAAGATGGTGTAAACTATAAAACGGACTGGGAAACTTTTGCTGATGAAAACATCAAAACCTTAAGAAAACAAGAAGATTCAGTTCCATTCAAGTTTGATTATGGCTCTGATGTTTATCGCTGGAATGAAGAAGACCCATTTTTGTTTCTGAATATGACTGGAAACCACGACATTGGTTACTCTGGTGACATGACTTTCCAGCATCTTTCAAGATTCACTGACATGTTTGGTGCAGATAACTTTGTTCTGCACTACAATGAAGGTCTTGGAAACAGCTACAGAATCGTTAATTTGAACAGCATGCTTCTGGAAGGACCTGGTTTACAGCAGGAGTTGTTGGATATAACGTGGGAGTTTTTATATCAGATGTTTGAGGAGAAATATGAGGGCACAACCATTTTGTTGCAGCACATTCCCATGTACAAAGAAAAGGGTTTCTGCACTGATGGACCTTCCTTTTCATTTTACCCTGGAAACTACGAAAACGAGCCATACAAATCTAAGCTGCTGAAGTCCCAGAACCATCTTTCTCTTGAAACCAGCAACAAGGTGATGAATTTGCTTTTCCACAACGGGAAACCAGGAATAATTCTCACTGGTCACGATCACCACGGTTGTGATGTTGTGTACAACAGATACATGACTAAGATGAAGGATCATCCAAATGGAATCGCAGAATCATATTGGAAGGCATCAAAAACGACGGCCAGTAAGTCCGAAAACAAGGATTTCACCGGCGATGTTGTCAAAGAGATCACTGTCAAATCTATGATGGGTGATTTTGAAGGGGCTACTGGATTGCTGGAGATGAAGTACAACGAGAAGTATGAAAGCTTTGATTTTGTTTACAAGGAGTGCGTTTTTTCCGTCCAGCACGTGTGGTGGGCAGCAAATGTGGTCACGATCATAGCTGTGCTGCTTCTGAGTATGAGAATACTGCTGCTTTAGTGGCTGAAGGAAGTGAAAATTTGCAGCAGTGTATGCATTTTATGGTGTATTGATAAAACCGGATTTAAGCACCTGACGGTTATCACGTGACATGAATCACATGACATTGTTGTTTCACGTGACATACATCACATGACATGTTTGCTTCATGTGTCATGTATCACATGACCAACCTGTTTTTTTTGTTCACTGGCGAACTACCAGCCTGACGAGTGTTTGTCCCTTTAAAGGATCTATTATTAACTCGCTAGCAACAGTACTGTTTCTATCTTCAGCTGGCAATTATTTAAACGGAGAGCAGTGGTGATTGTGCTCCCAAGTTCTCAATCTGCAAGGCTGTTTGCATTTTAATAATTTTTAAAACGTGACCACTGCTCCAGACAGCTCCATATATACAAAAGTTCATATAAAGATCACTAAAAGTTCATATAAAGATCACTAAAAGTTCATATAAAGATCACTAAAAGTTCATATAAACACCACCAAAAGTTCATAAAAACATCATTAAAAGCTGCAGAAATTGCACTTAACAATCACACAAAGCAAAATAACACTCATACAGGGCAAAATAAGACTCCTGTTTAACACACAAAAGCTCTTTAGTAACTTCCAAGTGCGTGCGAAGTACCAAGCCCTTAAAAGACCCAAAAGGATTATTTTCCTTTCTGGAAGTTTCAAAAACAGTCTGTTAAATTTATCGGAAGTTTCAAACAACACATTACTATTCACACCCCATGTCAACCAAAAACAGTGCCCAGTCAGGCTTTCTGAACAAGCTTTTCAGCAAAAATTCCTCTCACAGTAATGTGAAAACGAAACACACCACAGATAATGAGCCCAGTGAAAAGATTTCGACGAAAAAGAAACAACAACCCTTAACAAAGTTGCTTGAGCTTTACGATAAGTTTGGAAACAACTACTCATATTTTAAATCACTTTGTTTAGAGTCAAATGACAGAAACAGCGGCGGCTCAGTTTTGAATGGTGTTCAGGGATTGAAGAGTTTGATAACTGAGTTGAAGTACGAGGTTCAAACGCTGCAGAAAAAGTATCCACACTTGGTTATTGTTGCTGATCCTGACAGAGATTGTAGTGACGACATCAAGGTTTTCAATTCACTCTGCATTATAATCACAAAGAGTGAAGCTGTTCTAGAACACGTGAAAGCAATAGGTCTAGAGAAATATGGGTCCCCTGACGTAGCATCAGCTAACAGACTATACATCAATACAAACCAGAGCTCCTCTAATTCACTCCACCAAAACAAAATGTTTCCCAAAAGAGTAAAAAGATCAATGAGAGACCATTCTGATACAAGAAACGCATTGAATACACAGTCTCATCAGCTCACTAATGCAAATGGTAGTGGATCATCAGTGCCCACTTATCAAGTGCAGAAACAAATGGAAAGGGCCAGAGAGGAAAAAAGAACACAGAGGTTGCAGAAAAAGAAGTCATATAGCAATACCAGTATTGATTCTTTGAATGGAAGAAAATCATATGATAGCGATGTAAATCTTACAGATCTTGAGAGTCCAGTTGCCAGCACTTTGGATCCCTTTGCGGATTTTGCTAACAATTCATATCCAAAGCCAGAACGCAAGAGTCTGAGCAGGAAACAGAGCAGCAATAAACTTCAGCCTACAGTTAGCAACGGAAATGGTAAAAAAAACGCTAGCAGCAAATCAATAAATGTATCCTTACAAGCTGCGGCTTTAGCAGCTCAAAGCGCAGCTCCTGGATCTACTTTAAAGCCTCCAATGAAGAAATTTCAGTCTGCAGCTGCTATAAAACCAGCTCCTTCTCCAAAAAGAATCACTATCACAGATAGCGGCTCACAAACTGACATTTCTGAACCAAATTCAAGATCTCAAAAGGATATTTTGGAGGATGAAATACTAAAAGGGACCCCACAAATAGATTATAAGATGGGCAAACAGATTTTCCAGGAGATTCTTGTCAGTAGATCGTCTCAAAGACCTCTTCAATGGGATGATATAATAGGTCTCGACAATTGCAAACAACAGCTTCAAGAAACAATTGTGTTTCCGTTTTTAAGACCAGATTTGTTTTTTGGATTGAGAGAGCCTATCAACGGATTACTGCTGTATGGACCACCTGGGACGGGTAAAACAATGCTAGCTAAATGTGTAGCCTACCAAACAGAATCTACTTTCTTCAATGTTTCTGTTAGTAGCATAACGTCAAAGTTCCTAGGAGAATCGGAAAAATTGGTTAAGGGACTGTTCACACTGGCAGCAAAACTGTCGCCTAGCATCATTTTTATTGATGAAATTGATTCTATACTTGGATCACGAGGATCATCGTCTTCTGGTGGTGGTGATGATTCTGGTGCTGCTGGGGAGTCCTCAAGACGTTTCAAAAATGAATTTTTGACCCAATGGTCAAATTTATCCTATAGTCTTGGTGATGATGGATCTTTCAATAGAGTTTTGGTGCTAGGATGCACAAATTTGCCATGGATAATCGATGATGCTGCCAGAAGAAGATTTCAAAAGAGAATCTACTGTCCCTTGCCTAATTTTCAAGACAGAATAGACTTAATTCAAATGCTGCTTTCTAAAAATGACGAAAAGGTCAAAGCATTTACTGCCAAGGAACTGGAGGAGCTGTCTAATTTGACAGATGGTTTTTCCAATTCTGATTTGTTAAATTTATGCAAGGATGCTTCCATGGAGCCTATCAGAGAACTCATAAGAAAGGGGGACAACAGTATATTAAATGTAGAAAAACATAATATTAGATCAGTCGATTTGGAAGATTTCAAAACATCTATTAATGCCAACAAAATCAAGGGGTCTGTTAATCTAGATACGCTGCATATGTACGAGACGTGGACTGAGCAATTTGGATCGTAGAGCTTTAATAAAACATCCAAAAATGAAAATTAAAAAAGCAAAAAACAAAAATAAGAAAGCATAAAAAAGGATACAACACCTTTTGACTAGGGGTTAAGGATATCAGCATGTATTCAAATGAGGAATAGTTTTTCAATATCGTTACCTGCAGTTTTTTACTTTGCATTTATTGTTTAAAATTCTTTTATTCAAAAGGGGTATTTTTCGTAAAATCACAGTTACAGACATATTTCCCATTATTTTATTGCGGAACTTATTGACAGGAATATTTCCTTTTACTTTTATTGCGGAACTTATTGGGAGGAATATTTTCTTTTGCTTTTATTGTCGAGCTTATTGACAGGTTTTTGGCAGTTATGTATTCTTGTATTTCAATTTGTCTTGATTTTTAACTAAAATCTTCACTAGTATTTCTTTTATCATTGTGGATTGTCACAGTTTAGGTTTGTTCTTTCATTGGTTTCAATGCTGCAAATTAAGTTTACATCTGTAGGCATGCTAAGTTGACTTTAATTTTGAATAAGATATAATATTGTTTTCAACAATTTTGAAGAAGTTTTTATATTTTTTGGGTTTCTGTTTATTGTATCCCAGTCCAAAAAACATGAAAAAAGTTGCTTTTAATAAAAAGCTGCCCACAAGCACGGTCTGGTGTTATTATTTTTAATAATTTCTGTATTTGTTTATCTCTTTTTATAACATAATAATACAAAGTATCATAGTATCTGCAATTAACGTGCAGCAGAGTTAGAATTTAAAGTAGATCAGAATATTATTTTTCAAGAGGGATTTAACCATCAGTGCTGTTTAAACACTTAAAAAATAGCAATAAGCAGGTCAAAAAATGGTTTTTGACTTTATGCAAAGAAAAAAATCAAGTGATGGTTGAAAATATAAACCACTAGTAGTAATCATACGCTATAAGTAGTAATTATATGCAATGATTAGTAAGAGTACGCTATAAGTAGTAATTATAAACTATTAGTAGTAAAAATACGCTGTACATAGTAATGATAAACTACTAGGAGTAATTATAAACCACTAGTAGCAACTATACACTAGAACTGATACAAAAAACACAAGCCTGAATGCGCATTCAACCAAGGCAGATCTCTAAGTAACAGGTGACTGCTTAAAGCCGATACTCGGATATAAGCGTTTAATCATCTTAGAATATCTACACAAGTGCAAAGATGTTTCAAAGCGTCTAAGAAGACGACTGAGTAAATGAATCTAGCAATAATATTTGACAGAAATTAGTATGTGTGCAGTTTATGATGTTTTTTTATTTCATGGCAAATTCCATAGATGGAAACACCAAATTTTTGCAAGCTCTTTAAAGTATAGTTTGTTGTAAAGTTCTGACACTAATAAAGTGAGAATGACAATATTTGCCACAGTATTTGACCATCAAATTCAAAAATATTAACAAAGGTATTAGAAATCTTCAAATAACATATTTCTGTCTTAGAGTACATGACTGCAGATTCAGTCTTTTAAACAAAAGTCATGTGGTCTTTTTATCGGCGATAACCGAACTGTTTTTTGGTTTTTGCACGTGCCAGTTTTTGTTACCCGAACACAAACTAAATAGTTCCCGTGACCTAGATTCAATTTCTCGTTAAAAAATCATCTTGCTGTATTTTTTCGGATATTCCGTGTACAAAACAGTCTCGGTTTTCACCGTTGTGCAATAAATATTGGAACAAAAAAAAAAGATAAGCGCAAACTTCTTATCTAAAAAACCATTACCATGTAGGGAAATAGTTTTTGGTTGACCCAAGGAAAAAAAATAAAGTGAGGTTTGTTGATAAAATATATTTTTGATTCATATATAAGGAGCATGCTAATCACATTTTGAAATCAAAACTTTTAGAATGTTATTTCTTGTAGTTAAAAATAAAGTTGGATAGTAAGTAACCAAAGATTTATATCACCAGAATAATCATACGTTAAACGTTATTAGTATTATTAAATAACGATGACTTTAAAAGACAATCAACCAGTTGGTGAAGACCAACTTACTGTTTACCCTTTAGAAGATAAACCTTTAGGTTGCAAAGTTATTTTACCAACTTATTGTGAAAATGATCCTTCTAAATTGAATGAAGAAGATCACAAAAAATTATATGAGGCAGTGTTAACATATTTAGTTGTTGTGATTCCAGGTATGGATAACTTTTCACCAAAATCTCAGTATGACTTGACGAGATCTTTTGATTCCAGCATTCCACAGAAGGATCTCTCCAAGGTTTCTTATGGTCATGAGGAAAAGATATTGGCTAATGAGAAGAGTATTTTGAAAAGAGATTTAATCACCATCAAAGAACAGCCAGAAGTACACGTTTTGGGAAATGGAACATGGCAAGATGAAAAGTACGGAGACGAGCCAATCAATTTGAAACACCCAACGCATTTCACTTTCCATAAAGATACTTTACCTAAAGAAAAGTGTTTCAACGTTCCTGAAGGTGAGATTCCTTGGACAAGATTCTACAGATGGCACATTGATTCTGCACTTTACAAGTTATACCCACCAAAAATCACAACACTATTGGGCTTGAAAGTTCCACCTAAAGAGAAAAAACAACTAGTAAAGTATGATGACGCAGAGGACAACGAGCTATTGGTCCAACAGGCGGCTACTTGTTTCGTCAGCGGGGCAAACGCTTTTGATTTGCTATCTGAAGAAGACAAGAAAATTGTTCTAGGTTCGAAAGTCATGTATGCGCCACATCCCTACATTTTCATTTCCAATAGCAGAGCTACAAACGATGGTTTAACAATGGTGAATGAAAAAAGAGAGTTGTCTTTGGAAGAGTTGCCTCCTTGGGAAGAAAAGCATATAATGAAGTTACCTCTAGTTTGGACCAACCCAGTCACCAAGAAACACCATTTGCAGGTTCATGGTTGTTGTGTTTACAAATTGTTTTTGCCTGATGGAACAGTTTTAGAATTGGAAGATGCAAGAAAATTGATTTACAAGTGGATGAAACCAGCTATTGATCCCCAAAACGTCTATGCGCATGAATGGAGCGACGGTGAGTTGTGTATTTTCTTCAACAGAGGAGTCTGGCACTCCGTATCTGGTCAATTTGACGAAGGTGAAAAGAGATTATGTCATCAATGCAACATTGCAAGCAATGACGTGCCACAGACGATTGAATAAACATAAAATGTGTTTTTCTTTGGACATCAGTCGCAATATATATATACTATTAAAGAAACCAACCTAATGAGAAAAAAGAAAAAAAAACAAACTCTGAGATTACAACTATTTAAAAAAGACAAACATCTATATAGATTTTAATAACACTGCTCAATGAAATATCTTATGAAAGACTCCTGGGCAGAGCAATCAACAATAACACTAGTCTCACGCTCTGTATTTTCTGAGTTGTCTATATCGTTACTATTGTCTTTATCGTTTCTTCTACCTGTTATAACAATACCATGATCCACACCATTTGCTCCATTAATAACTGCGTTGCTCTGTAGCTCATTGGTATCAGTTTTACTTACAGATTCGTAGCTTTTAAAGTCAAACCAAGTTTTATTGAGACTTGGGTTAGATTCAGCACGCTTGTAAAAACTGCTTTTTGAATTCAAATAGTCATTCATTATGGATTCCAAACCTCCTGGTAAACCTAGTGTAGTATTAGCGTTGTTATTTTTATTGTCAAGTGAAAAACGTACCGATATCTGCTGGTCTTCAACAGAATACTCACAACCCAAACCATTATCATATGTACAAGAATATTCAGCCTGTTTTTGACCCTGGAAATATGGTTGCACTAACTGCGGCAATTGTTTTGCTAACAGTACACTAGGATTTGCTAAATTGACTCTTTGTTGTCTTTCGAGTTCAAGCAAAGATGCTGCTTCAGCGGCTGCTATTTGAGCTGCTTCTTGTTCCTGAAGTTCTCTTTCTTTTTCTTGAATCTCTTTTTGCTTTCTTTGTGCTGCCAATTGGCCCCATTCTACTTGTTGTGATTGCTGGTTAGTTGTATTTTGTGAACTTTTATGTCTATTGAGTAGTTTTTCAGTCAAATCTTCAAATTTGGGTGCAACAGGCGACATCGGAGGTGCGGGAAGTTCTTCCTTGCTGTTAGTTTCAACGGTGTTTAGCACTGTTTTCATTGCTTGTTGTTTTTTCTTTTTCTCTTCAGATTTTCGTGATTTAGGTACATGTTCTACTCTAACATTGTCATTTTCATTTTTAGATTCTGGAGTGTTTTCTTCCTCTTTGGGGTTATCAATTTGTTCATTATCTACAGTTGGCTCAGGAATGTCAATGACAATGTCCTTGGCTGACCTCTCAGTGATCATTATTTGCTTATTGTTGAAAGCTTCTTGCTGAGCTAACTTTGCTTGCATTTTCATTTGGTTTTTCTTCTCTTTCATCAATTTTCTTTGCTCTTTTTTACTGATTTTGGTTGAATCAATTGAAGAAACCGTTCCATTAACAACCCCGTCAGAAGTAGCGTTTCCTGCACTACTCGTTTCCATTATACTTTCACCATTTTCAAGCAGAACTTCTTCGTATTCCTTTATAGCGCTAGCAACAGACATAGAAATCTGTTTAACAAACTGCTGTTTCTCTTTGTCATCATCGTCTCTTCCATCGTCAGCCAAATCATTCAAATCCTTTCTCAACTTTGTTAGTTTCTTGTAGTCTTTTTTTATTTCATTGCTGCTTGAGTTGAATTTGTTTGGTTTATTGCTGGTTTTGTACTTTAAGATGGAATTTGCAAACCCATCAACAGTGTCTTTTAGTTTCTTTTTATTATCCAAAATACTCATTTATGTTGATTCCTGAAACAGATATTAGAACTGAAACATATAAGTTTAAAAAAATATGAGCTAATTGACAAAATATTTGGTCTTATTTGACTTGCTAAACGACTATTAGATGTTTGGCATTACGTCTTTATTAATAAATTTGAAATTTTTTTTTTCAAGTTTTATTTTTTATTTTATTTTTTTTGGACTTTCCCTTATTGGATGCGAATGAAAAATTTATGAAGCAGCTGAAACAGGAAGTGAAAAAATAATAAACAGCCGGGTAACTTTACCTGCGGTTCGGACATTCACAACAAGTCTCGTGACCTGAACTTCATTAGTGTTAAAAGTAGACAAAGTATGCATACCACTACGTCATTGTCCAATCAAACCCAAAGAAACAGGTAAAACTCCTTATCACAGGGTTAGGTTATAGTAAATTTACCAAATAAAGCAGCCAGAAAAATTCTTCGTCTATATTGAAAACGCAGCAACTGTATTTTAGGTTTCTATTTTACGTGTACCTCTATTTCACTGAAACAGAGCAAATTTAATCTTGGAATACTATCTGTACGGCAAAGCCTGTTTAAATTGGCGGCAAATAGTAATACAATCGGTCAAAATCTAGACAACACAGGTGCTTCCCAGAAACCACGTTTACTGGCTTTTGTTTTGACTATTTTACCAATGCCGAACCGCAACTAAACCCCCAACGTATTCTGGAAACGAATTATTAATGGCTGAAGTCACAATTTACTTTTACAGCTTTCAGCACTAATTAACCAAATATAAACTCACTCCATTCAAATATTCAAAACAAAATGTTTGCATCGAATATAACTGTTCCTATACACGTAATTTATCAAGGTACGGTGTCGGAGATAACACTATGTCACTATTTCCTATTTGGTAGCGGTAAACTGAATCTTTTTGAAAAAAAAAAAAAATCCCCTCACCACTGTTTCACACAGTTAGTGGACAAACATGGTTTACACGCTTATAATTACTAATACAGTATAAAACACAACCAAGACTAAATACGACAATTTTCAACAAAAATTACCTGTTTTAGCTTAAATATATTTGGTAAACCGAATATACAACAAAATTTTACTTGCCACTCCTGGTAACCATACAGTATCACGTCTTTTAGGATTGTGACCACCAAGTAGTGCTTTTTTAAAGACAGTTCAAACTTAGGCCACAGTATAAAAAGAAGGCTTCTTTATTTCTCACAACCATAAAAGCTTGTTTCTTTTCTTTTTTTTAGTGCAGCTGTACTATTTGCTCTTGTTGAAACCACCCAGTTCAATTCACACTATAACAACCAAATGGAAACCATAAATCAACAGCAGCAGTCTCAGCACTCCAACCAGCAGCCAGTATTAAATGGCAACAACAACCTACCCGCTAATGTAAATTCAATGCATCAAATGGATCATGTGGCAATAGCACCGCATTCGCATTTATTGAATCATATCCAAATGCAGCAGCACGGAAACAACAGCAGAAACCCTAGCAATCTTGATTTTATTCCAAATAACCCAAATGATCTTCTGTTTTCTCAAAGACAGGGATCTAATCTGTTTATTCCATCATTCAGACCTTACAATGGACAAGCATTGCCTGGAGCTTCGAGAATGGCCAATGGAGCTTCTTATATGCCTCAGAGATTTGCACCTCCTCATTACGGAAACACTATTGGAGAAGATAACGATATTTCAGCAAACTTAAAGCCTATTTACAAGAATTACAACATTGACGTTACTCAATGGCCGTTAACGAACCCTCCTATTTTTGAGAATGTGATGCCAAACTACGAAGGTTTTGAGCCTTCCAATGTAATGCAGCATATGCCAGACGGCCAGGAAGCTTTCCATGTAATGACAGAGAAAGATAGAAGCAGAAGAAGAGTGTCTATATCAAACGGTCAAATTGATCAACTAAACAACGATTTACTGCAGATGGATCAGCTCTATTGCTCCCAACCGCCAATTTATCCAAGGTTATTGCTCAACAACAATCTTCCACTAAACAATATGGTTAGAAATAACACAAATGAAGTTTTAAATCAACCATCTGCACAAACGGAACTGGATTCTGAGACACAAATAGCCCAAAATGCTTCTGAGGACGGTCCTGTTGTTAAAAACGAAAGCGATGTGTCAGATTTGAGCAAGTCCTCTGGAAAGCAATCAACAGGCAAAAAAACTGGTGCTAAAAGAATACTTCCCCCTTCAAACACTCTAATTCCTGGAACTCCTGAGTATAAAAAAGCTAGGTTATTAGAGAGAAATAGAATAGCTGCTATGAAATGTAGACAAAGAAAGAAACTCGAGAGAGATTTGATGGAGCGTGACTACGACAAAGTTATCGCTGAAAACAAGGAATTGAAAAAGAAAATACAAGCTCTTGAGACTCTTTTATTGAATAAAAGCTAATATGTACATATTCATCTCTACTGTAAAAAATTAATCAACACATCTTACAGTCATATTAAGTAAACTTTTGTTAAAAGACAAAAAATAACTTTAAACAAGAGAATTTGGATCTAAACATACTATACCAATAAGATTTCAAAAGCATAGTGTATAAAACATGGAAAAACGTAACATTTAACCCTAGATTCACCCACATGTATATAAATCATTCCCTGACTTCGTCAAGCCAAGGCATCATCATTGCTTCTCTAGCAGTCAATCTCTCCTGGTGATCGTAGCATAATAATCCGTCAATGAATTCCACAAACTGCAAATCGTACAAATCCTTGTTGCATTTTTCCATAGCAATTTTTCTCCACGGTCTCTTTACACAATACTCAAAGTTATTAACCATTTTCTTTAGCTCTCCTGTCAGTCTAATGTCATATTTGTTCATGTAGCTGACAAGATCGTCTGTTCCCAAAACCTTTATGATTTTTAACAACTGGTCATTATTGTCTTTTCCATGGAAGAAAGGATCCTTTTGAAAGACAATAGCCGCTAATATGCATCCTAAAGACCACAGATCAAGTGAGTAGTCGTATTTTTTATAGTTAACCAACAGTTCTGGCGACTTGTACACTCTTGAAGCCACTCTCACATTATACTCAACCAATGGATGGTAGAATTCTGCTAATCCAAAATCGATGATCTTCAGAGTATCTGTCGCTGAATTGTAGCAAACGTTGTGTGGCTTGATATCTCTGTGCATGATTCCCATGGAGTGAATGTAGTCTATTCCCTTCAATAACTCCCAAGTGTACTTTTTCAGTTTGTTTTTAGTGAATGTTATGCCTTTAAAGTCTCCATTTTCAGCGCTTTCAAAGATTAACTTATATTGCACATTGTTATTACAGTTGAAGTGGTTCAGTTTTATCACATTATCAAATCCATTGTGATTTAGCTTGTAGTAAGGTCTTTTCAACAAATTGTCCTTGTAATAGTAGTTGTCGTAAACATTTATTGGCTCTTTGATGGAAACATATTCGTTTTTCAAATTCAAATTATTCAAAATCAAGATCTCTCTAAATATTCTCTTTCTTTTCACAGGCTTCAAAAACTTGATCACATAGTATTTGTTACTGTTAAGCTCTACTACCCTGTACACATCAGAGTATCTTCCTTTTCCGACCTTATTCAAAATTTCAAACTTCAGTTTAGGGTTGTTATGATCATCAAAATCTTGCTCTCCCAGCGGTTTGTATGTATTGGTATCAAGGATATCTTTATCCCCGTTTTTTGGCTCAATGTTGAGATTTCTGTACTCTTCAGAACACTGTTCATCATTGCATATAATCCCTTCATACATCTCGTAGTTGCAATACAGCTCTTTAACTGCCGAATCACGTGTATTCAAAATATCATTAATGGCAAACGTGTAGCATCTCGATTGATGAACTACCTCTTGCTGTTGCTGGTTATCTACACTGACATTCATTTACTTAAAATACCTCGCCAAATTATTTTACTTAAAATACCTCTTCAGATTATTTTGCTGCAGTAATAAAAACACCCAAAAATATATACCAAAATCTGCCAAAAGTAGTGTAATAAATTAGGTTTTCTTACAGGCTTTTGATAAGAAAACAAAATATTTGCTTTCCTGACAGCTATATTTTTTTACGTGTTGGTTTTAGCTATGTATGTTTTACATTAATCTTCAAACTCTAAATTTGAGATTGATTTTTTTATTTTGATATACCCAAAATTTATGTAAAAGCGGGAAAAATTTTTTTTAAAAAAAAATAAAATAATAAAACTACCAACGCAAATCAGTTCACTTTAGGAAGTACCATAAAAAAAATTAAAATAAAAAGGCCACCAAAAAAAAATAAAAAAAATAAAAATCACATAGAAACGTGACCTTAACACATCTATGTTTAACTCATATATCTATGGATCTATTTAAAACTTGCAAGAATATCTTCATTACTTATGCCTATTTGTTTCATTAGCGCGATTGCTTTTTCAGTTTCATTATATTCGCTATTTTCTTCGGATATCTTTATATTTTCAATGTACGCCAGGTCAATTACATTTTTGTTTTCTTCATCAGCAGTCTCTTCATTTGATACAGAAAAAGTTGTGATAGGAATGATCTTGTTTGGCGTTTCTTCATCTTTTTTCTCGTCATCATTTTTCTCAAATAAACTTTTTTCTGGTTTTTTCTTTTTCTCAAGTTTCGTTATACCTTTTATGGGCGTCTTTTTTGCTTTCTGTTTAGAGTTATTGTTGCCTTTGATTGATATTTTAATTCCTGCCATCACAATTACAATCTATGTATTAAACCTTCAAGTAGAAGTATGCAATTATTGTGAATTTTTATTAGAACATAAAATATTTGATTATGAGTTTTAATTTAGTACCTATTTTAATTGTTAAAGTATGGCTTGTGAGGATTGTTTAAAGTAATTAACTTTGTTCATATCCGTTTCTAGAATTGTTTGTATTTTTTTGATGTTTTAAAATTACTTTTTTTCCCGAAGCACTAAGGTTTTCGGAAATCTTCTAAACAATTAAAAATATTCAGTAGTACTACCAATTACTGTAAGTGTTGTAATTATTGTGTAACTGCTTGGACTTTTTATAGAAATTAAGGTAAAAAAAGTACTTATCTTTGTATATTGATTTCTTTTGATCGCATATTATGATTTTCAATGGGTTTTTGTTGAGGCATCAAACGATTCTTCGCTGCCGCAAACAACATTCACTTATCTTTATTGCAAAGCCATTATTTTCGACAAATAATGCCAAACAAATAAGCCAAAATAGCAACAACAACAACACTTTTCTTCACAGTATAAAAGTTGAAATTGAAAAGAGCCGGGAGTACTGCACAGATCAGTACAGCAAATTGGTGAATAACATTACTAAACAAAAAGAAAAGATTAACGAACTATCAAACCTGGTGCAAACAGCTAGCCATTCAATCAACAAAATCACCGGATACGATACAATTCAGACATTAAAAAGTGGGATTAAATCTTTGGAAATAAAGTTATATCAAGACAGAATACTTTTAGAAAAAGAAAATACCAATCTCAAAAATCTCAGTAAAAAGCAAAACCACTCACAAGCTGTTATAAATGATCTTTTATCAAGAAAATCTACATGGTCGCCTAACGATTTGAAAGTTTTTACTGATTCTTACAATGAAAACCAAAAAAACATACAAGAACTCAATGAACAGAGTGTCAAGTCAGCGGAGTTGGAGAAGTTAGTAAAAACTATGGAACAAGATTTGCACAACCTGATCTTAAAAAGATACCATGAAGAACAAATTTGGTCAGACAAAATTAGAAAATTGTCTACATACGGTACTTTGCTTCTATTGGTTATAAACTTGCTCTCTTTTTTCATCCTACATTTGATTTTTGAGCCTAGAAAAAGAAGACGGTTGGTTGCTGCGTTTGAAAAAGAAACAAAAGATTACATAGAAGAAGTTAAAACTCAGCAAACAGAACAGATGCTTCGTTTAGAAAACCTGCTTTCCAGCAAAATGGAACTTTTATTTGCTATGAAAGAAGTAAACTTAGAAAAAGAAGCTGCTAAACCAAGCCTAAAACGCAGGTTCCAGCAACTAGTTTCTTGGTTTAACATGATTTTTAGCCGAGCTTTAGGTTCCTTTTACACGACAATATTTAAACTATAGTCACCAGCCTTGACAGCCGCAAAGAAACACTTCTCAGCATAGAAACCTCTGCTAGAGAACAAACCAATGTTATCAAATATGAACCAATGTTATCAAATATGAACCAATGTTATCAAATACAAACCAATGTTATCAAATATAAACAATATTTTTAAATATGAACCAAACTTTGTAAATATATAAAACTATAACAATATCAATTATTGAGGAATTTTTTTTATTTAATACCTAAAACCTTTCTATTCTGTTAGCAAGCGTAGTAACTGATTGTTTTATTTATTGACATTTGTGTTTTGATAAAACAACACTTTTCATCGGACTTAAGTGGACTATCGGACATAAGTATTTTTATGTTCTTTCTTGTACTAAAAAATTCACACCAAAGAAAACATGGTGGCAAATTTTTGAAACAGTATTAACAAGAATCACTAACTACTATACAAAAAACATATTAATAAACCAAGAAACAATCGTCAACAGGCATTACAACTTTTATAATAAACAAAATGAATAGTGTAATTGCTTCTTTGTCTGAAAACAACGCTGCAGTCGCAGACATCACTAACAGTGGCAAATCCTTACTAGATAGATTACACTTGAAATACCAGCAACAAGTAAAAGATAGCACCAATAATAATGTTTCTCAAAATGACGTCAACGATGATTATTTAAAGTATAAAAAGCTTGAGAAGGAGTTAGAACTATTGATTATCCAAGAACAATATATTAAAAAAGAGTTTAACCACTTGAACAACGAATTAATAAAGTCTAAGGATGAAATTTTGAAAATACAATCAGTTCCGCTAGTTATTGGACAGTTTTTAGAGATAATTGACAATGACACTGCTATTGTAACATCCACAACAGGAATGAACTACGTTGTGAAAATTTTGTCAACTTTGGACAAGGAACTACTTAAGCCTTCAACAACAGTTGCTTTACACAGACATTCAAACGCAATTGTAAAGATACTACCACCTGATTCTGATTCGTCTATCAGCATTATGTCCGCAGAAGATAAACCAGATGTGACTTTCAATGATGTTGGTGGATTAGATGTTCAAAAACAAGAAATCAGAGAAGCCATTGAATTGCCATTGCTTCAAAAAGACTTATACGATCAAATTGGTATTGACCCACCAAGAGGTGTTTTGCTCTATGGACCACCAGGTACCGGTAAAACTATGCTTGTTAAAGCTGTTGCAAACGCTACTAATGCAAGCTTTATTAAAGTAAATGGTTCAGAATTCGTTCATAAATATCTCGGTGAAGGTCCAAGAATGGTGAGAGATGTGTTTAGACTAGCAAGAGAAAACGAGCCAAGTATAATTTTTATTGATGAAGTAGATTCTATTGCAACCAAAAGATTTGACGCTCAAACCGGCTCTGACAGAGAGGTTCAAAGAATCTTGATTGAATTATTGACTCAAATGGATGGATTTGACCAGCAGACCAATGTCAAAGTTATAATGGCCACAAACAGACAAGATACATTAGATCCAGCTCTTTTGAGACCTGGTAGATTGGATAGAAAGATTGAATTTCCTTCTTTGAAAGATAGAAGAGAGAGAAGATTAATTTTCAATACTGTCTCTGAAAAAATGAATTTGTCACCTGAATGTGACTTAGATTCCTTGATTTCAAGAAATGACCCATTAAGCGGAGCTATTATAACAGCAATAATGCAAGAAGCCGGTTTAAGAGCTATAAGAAAAAATAGATACGTAATATTGCAAACGGATTTGGAAGAAGCATACGCAGCCCAAGTGAAGAGCACTGATGACTCTAATAAGTTTGACTTCTATAAATAAAACAGATCATCATGCTTTTGTTAGTAATATGTACATATATACATTTTTTTTTGTTTTAATACATTTATTTTAAAACCAAGCAAAATGCAATATGTTTTTGACGATCCGTATATGTCTATTAATATTCAATTTTCACCATATAAAGACCAAAAGGCCAGTTCTCTATGCCGTCATTTAAATTCAAGTGAAATGGATCATATGTTACAATTTCATATGATTTAGAATACTTTGAGACATCTTCAAGAAAAGCATATGGCAAAATCAGGAACATATAATTGTTTTGTTCTTCATCTTTAAGTTGGCTAAGCAAATAAAATAAGTTATTACAATCAATACCCATGAAATCAAAAAGTTGATATCTTTGTTGATTAAGTGTTTTCAAGTCAACAGAAGCATCAAATTCTCTTTTCCCTGTAATCTCATTTGGTTCCGCACTAACAAAATTAATATACAAGTCGTTTCTGTTTTCTTTTTCCAAAGATATGAAATATGGCCAATATAAAGGCATCAAGGTATGCCAGTATCCAACACTATGCTCTTTAATTAAATCTTCTTTTCCATTTAATAAATTAATTACACCTGATTGGTGAAGTGATCCCATCATTAAAAATAGAACAATATTAAAAAGCAGTGTTGCTACTACAATCATTTTATTTAATAGCACAGTCCCATTAATCAAAGTGTAATCACAAGATACTATCAATAGTGGTACAGCAGGTATTAAAAATCTAGCTTCCTGATGCGGTATAAAAGAATGAAAAAGTATACCTGATGCTGCTGAAATCAGAGGTAAGTTTTTCAAATTAATACTTTTTTTGAATTTCCTTGCAAAAAGCAAAAAAGGACCCATAAGAATAGGTGTGTTGACTAAAATATGTGTTAATTTTGAATGAATCCCATGTTTTGATAAATTAGACATGCTTTTATTATAAAGTATATTTTCAAAAGGGGTGTAAAGTAACCCAGTGTTATTTCCATACAAAAAAGAGTCTGTTTTGCTTATTGCGTAAGATACTGTTAAAAATGCCGCTGACATCTTAAAAATGATGCTGCTAAATTTTTTAACTTCAATGAATTCCTTGTAAGCAAACACTAAGCATGGAAGCACTAACCAGCTAGGAAACGTCACACGATTGTGAAAGCCAATTGCAACTAACCCACCAAAGACATAAAACTTCCGTTTTTTAATAGCTATTAAAGATAGCATAACTAATAAAGTTTCAATGGAATTTGAAAAAAATCTTACTTGATATGTCAAAAGTGTGTATGAAGTAAACATATAAAAAAAACTGCTGAATCTATTTTGTTTACTAGAACGATTGAATGTGTTGTTAAATTTTATAAAACCCGCTGTAAACAAAACTAAATTATAGAGCTTTAATCCATGTATAATATCTAAAGCAGTCATATTCAAAAACTTTGTATGCAAATTCAAAAGTACTTTTAGTATTAATCCATAATAAATACAAAGAACAGACAGACTTCTGATTGGTTTGGATTTTTGTGCTGCATCAAATAAATATTCCCATGTTATCGAGCCATTGTTATGAGTCAAAGATCCGTTGTTTAACAGCTTTATTAGGGGCTCTAGCGATTGGTAATTTTCATCAGGATGAATGTATGAGTTAGAAAATAAAATCGCTCCGCAAGTAAACAAAAACAAACATATTTTTAGCCTGCTTTCTTTTTTGTCTGACAATCTCATGGCCAAAATAAAACCATGGACAATAGCAAACAGGTTTTTTTTGTTTCTACACTATTTTATTTTGTAACTTATACTCTAATGCAATAAATAGTCAAATACGTTTTGAAGCTTTTAGGTTTTTTTTTATTTGATGGTTTTTATTAATAATTTATTTCAGTTGAGCTAATGGGGAAACCATCACGTGCAATACTGCAAAATCGTTTTACAAGATCAGCAGTTATAAAAGCTATATACACAAGCAACTGCACTCTATATTTCTTTCTTTTTTAATTAAAAGCGTTAATTTACACAATTACTTGAAATCATATATTCTAATCAACTGAAAACAATCTACTAATCACTTAAAAAAAATTACAGCGCTCTAAAGTACTACTACTCATAGAAATCAATGATTTTACAGATTAGCAATGCCAGATAACCGTAAACAAAAACTGCCAAATAAAAAATTTTAATTAAATAAAAAGTAAGATTAAATAAAATACTTTAAAAAACTTTGTACTTTAAAATTTCTCTCTGTCTAGAATATAGAAGCTTATTGTGATTAATTCTACAACTTAATTCCACTTGTACCCTTTTTATCATTAGGGTCACGTGGTTAAAAATAAAAATTTCCTTGTTTTTTTTCTTTTTTTTTTTTTTTTGGACTATTTGAATTACAGTAGGTAGCGGTTTTTCTTACATACTAAAAATTTTCCCACTGCAAACTGATTCACTGCACGTTTTAAAGTAACTCAATTTCCCATTTGGGAATGCGATGTAAAAGAAAACTTATGTACGGGAAAAAAAAATTTTTTTTTTTTTAAATACCTAGAAACTGAAATATTCACTAATTGTAAGCATCAAACCAACGCCAATAAACTGCTATGTCATTGCTATTAGATTCAAACGATAATGATATAAATATCATTGGAACTTGTTTTCACAATATTAGTATCAATAGAGATATCAAAAGCAATGAATTATTACTTGATAAATTTAAAGAGGAGAACTTTAATAAACTTATCAGTATTCTTTACCAATTGGTAAACAACAGTGGGAACAATCTAACAATTTCCCTTTTGGCATCAATTTATTTGAAAAACAGCATTCAGTTAAATTATAAAAAATTAATTAGCAATAATCAAGACCTCTCAACATTCATAAATCAACAAACAGTGGCAAGTATTGTTCTGAACGTCAATAACAATACAATCAGAAATCAACTTTTGGAGATTGTTTACACTACATTGACCTATAAGACATTTAGTAAGTACAATGACGATAACGGATTTGAAAAAGAATTGGTCCACAAGATTATCGAGCTTCTGAAATCAAGCAATATGGATGAAAATCTCTCATCTATATACCTGACTTACAAGCTGACTTCATATGAAAGATATTCTTTGAGAAGAAGCAACTCAGCAAAAGACTTTACCACTGTCTATTCAAACTTTACTAATGATTTAGTTCCAATGATTTATGCACTCCTAGAAAACAACTTGCAAAAACTCAAAACAGGAGCTGATGCAATGACTGTTGATGTGACCCACCATTTATTAAAAATTTTCCATTACATTTCTAACTTTAACGAACCAGCAGCCAACTTGTTTAATGAAAACCAATATTTGATTAAATTTATAAATCTGTTTTTTGAGATTGCAAACATCAAAAACATCGACAAATCAATCGAAAAATGGTGTATTTCTAACTATGCTAAAATTGTAAATAGGTTCTCAAAAACAAGCTCTCTAATAAGTGCTGAAATTGTTAACTACAGCATAGAAAATATTTATCCACTGATAATTGAAAAGCTGTTTGCCACCATATCAAATATCTTGAATGGTACAAAGGATGCTTTGTCTATTAAAACCAACTACTATTTAATCACAATCATTAGCAGGGCAGTTAAGGTTGAACCAATATGGGTAAAATATGTTAAGCAGAACATTTTGCAAGTTGCAGATATGTATCTGATTCCATTATTGAAGTTGAATGATGAACTATTGGATGATTTCACAAGTGACCCTCAAGTTTTCATTAACAACATATATCACAACGACGCATATGACCATGAAATCATTACAGGTATGGTTAATCTCTTAATGAACCTAAAAATAAACGATCCTGATGTTTTGAAAAAAATATGTGAACTATGTTTAAGCAACACTCAAAACTTTGTTGCTTCGAATCTAAATTCTAAGGCAGACGAAGAATTCTTTGCTGTTGATGCTTATGTTGCTGTTCTTGCAATCATGGTTCCATATTTGACAAAGCTTGGTATCTTTAATGAACCTTCTGATATTGAAAATGGTTTTATTCAACAACTGATGTTGCCAATTTTGAACAATGAAAACATATTCTCAACCAAGCCGTGGTTCATCTCGAGATTTTTGAATTGTTTATCTTTTGTTGAGAATGAGTTTGAAGATTTAAATGTTCTTTCCCAATTATTTGAAAGATGCTACAACTTGTTTATTATTGACACCGAAGACTTGGATGAAACACTGGTGATTAAAGTTGAATCCCTGTCTTGTTTGAGAACATTAATTGTCTACAACAAAAAGATCCATGAACATATAAAAAGTTACATTCCGATTCTTGTTGAAAAAATTTTGATTATTTCAAACACCTTGGAACTTGAAATTTTGTCATCTATTTTGGAAAGAATCATTGAAGACTTCAGTACTGAGATACAGCCTTTTGCAAAGCAACTAGCTGCTAATCTACAACAAAAGTTTGTTAAAACTTTAGAAAACTCAAGTGAAAATACCAATGATTCAGATATCGAAAACTCAGAAATCTACACCTTGTCTTTGTTAAACGCCATGTCTACTTTGATTATGTCAATGCCTACTGTGGATCTATCTGAATACTTTTTGCCATGTGTGTCGTACATTGTGAATAACAGCAAGATTGATTTCATGACTGAAACTTTGGAGTTGTACCAGGTGATGATTTTGACTAGAATGAATTTGACCAATGAATTCAATGAAGATATGTGGGCTGTTTTAGCAGATATTCTGAATACATTTGATCTGTATGCTATGGACTACTTCCAGGAGTATGAATCCACTTTCGAAACACTTTGCTATTATGGGTTTATGAAAATTTGTAACAATGATGTAAATAAATTCCAGCTTTTGAACGGCAAGTATTTGGCCTTGATGAACAGTTACTTAACCGAACAAGCTGATGATGAATTTTTGATTGGCTCTGTTTTAAATAACTTGGTTTATTACACTTTGGGAAATAAGAATACTTACTCCTTGCCTCATTTCCTTCAATATTTGAGCAAGTACATCAAAGATTTGCAACCTAGGGCTGGATCTGAGCAACTTTCAAGTGCCTTTGATGACGATGACTCATTTGATGACTACTTTGAATATGACATTGAGTTGTTATCGAAGGGTCTGTTTTCTAATCTTGCTACCGTTCCTGAAGAATCGATGATGGTGTTGGTGAAATATCAACAGGAAAACCCTGCTGTCAATATTCTGGCTGCCACAAACAAATCTAAATTCTATTCTGCCTTTGCCTTGAAGTTGCAACTTTTGGCATTTATGACTATCTTTAAAATGAAGCATATGTTCCACCCACAATTGCTACAAACTTTCTTGCCTCAAATGATTGAAATCAATATTGAAAACATCTTCAAGCTTCCTCAGGCCTTGAAAAAGAAAGAATACTTGCTAAAAGCAGACTACACAGACGAAAACTACGAAGAAGACGATTATGAAAACGAAGATGAAATGGGTACTGATTTGGTTGTTCATGAAGAAGACACCACAAAGTCCGGCATTGACAACATCAACATATTTGTTAAGATTACAGAGTTCTTTTCATCTCTCTCACAAGAGGATATGGCTCTTCTGCAGTCTGTTGTTTCCTCAGAAAACTTGACTAAACTCCATGCATTCTTGCAAGCTTTGCAATAAGAATATAAATTCCGTTCACAATGTAACTCAAAAGACTAAAAAAACAAAAAAGTGTCAGTCTACCTTGCAAAACTTTATAAAATAAACTTAAAAACATAAATCAAAAAACATAAAAAATGAATCATAAATCATATTGTATTTGCGTTATAATGTTTACATAAATAAAGTTTCATCAAATAAGAGCGTCCTTACACACAGAAAAACATTTTACAGAACCATCAATTATACTCTATATAGATTTGCTGTTTGCTTATTTATTTATTGTTGTTTAATCTATTTCTACTTTGCTGAAACAAAAGCTCCTGCTGCTTTAAAAGCTCTTCCTCGCTCACTGAGGAGTTTTTCTTTTTGAAATTTAAGTTTTTCTCCTGCTTCTTCTGTAGCAGTTGTTGTTTGTCTTGGATTACTTTCTCTAGTAACGGTATGTAATCATTGAATTCAAGATTGTTCAATATTTTTATCACGTGCTCGTGGGTGATGGTTTTTTTATTTTCTTTCATAATCAACTCTATGCACTCCCCAACAATCAGCTGAAGAAATATGATTCCGTATTCGGTGATTTTAGCTTTATAGTCCTTTGAAACGGCGATTTTGAGGCTCTTGAACCTTGGTGTATTTATTATTTCGGATATTAATTTGTTCACTGTTGCTTTAGGCAACAAGTTTGCTAACTCTTCTACAGATATTTCTGGTTGGTTATGTCCTGAAGCAGCAGCATATGATGAGTAGTCATCAATGCTGTTTGATTCTTCTTCTTTGTAATCCATGGTTAATATTATAGGTATTCAATTGCACAGGTTTTTTGGCATTTTTTTTTGTTATGAAGACCAAGATATCGAAGATTTATCGAGATAAAATGAATATATTTTCGTGTTTACTAATTCTACGCTCTACCCAATGGAAAGTCCGATACTTTTTTGGGAGCAGTTTTTTAGAGAAATGAGAATCATACCTTTTTATAGTAATTTTTTTTTGAAAAAAAAAAAAAAAAAAAAAACATAAAGTTGCAAGTACACAACTCACCTCACTGGTTTTTATGCTACCCGGACATGTGCATTGAAGATCATGATTGGAAGATAATACAATTTCGTAATGTTTTTTACCAAATTTTGTTGCTTCTGATAATTAAACGGGAATATATTTTTAGTTTTTAGTGTTTTTCTAGTTTAAATCAACTCATTCTCTGTTATAGTATTGTTTGTGAGTGTTGCTGAAAACCAGCGTGCTATAGTTTTGGTAGCAAATTAGCACAAATTTAATTGTTTTTGGCAGCATTTTTAACACCAAGCTTTGCGTTATCAAATGTCCTGCAAATAAAAGCTCAGCTTTTTTTATATAGGTGTATTTTTGTTTGTAATCTATCTTCTCTTATTGATGTTTATACTGCAAAAAGAATTTAACGTTTCTTTTTTGGCGCTACCATGTTTTTTGCAGTTTCCTAAAACAGCAACATTCTAACAAACCTTGTAAAGCGCAAATACAAAAAAAATTGAAAAATTCACGAAATTTCACCCATTAGTAATAAACAATTTCAAAAAATCTAAATCTAAAGCACCTGGTAATAGGCCAAAGCAGACAGATTGATTGACTTTGTTGATTTCATTGGCTCTTTCACAGTTTGGTTTTTTCACATTTTTTCTAAATTAATTTGCAAATATACACAATCCAAGAATGTCTTTGAACAGCATCATCAGCTCAGATGAAAACTACATTCAAACTTTCAACGACACGCTGCTTATTTATACTTCCATTGAACTAAACAAACTCAAAATCACATTCAAAAATGTCAAACAAAACGAAATAATAGGAAATTTAGTTCTGGACTCTGATCTTTCTTTGACTTGTTTGGAGTATGTCAACAATAGCAATGAACTGGCTTTAATAGGTTTAAGCAACGGTAACGTTATAGTATATTCGATTTTGGACTCAAAGGTGATCAATACCTTTAATGTTTCTAAGCAAAAAATAACATGTTTGAATAAAGGGGCTGAAAATTTGGTGTTTTGTTTGGACAGTGCTAATGTTCTATATGTGGCAGATTATTTTACTTCTGTTGTCACCAGAAAAAATGATCTTACTGTTTTTGTAAACAATTCCAATGGTACTAATGAAACAATTACCAACCTTATAGCTTTGAGTGATGTTGATTTCCTATTGACAACACAGTCTATCAAGCATGTTAATATTGAAAAAGAAGAAGTGGTTAGCACATTTCCAGGACACTTGACCTACATCAAAGAAATCCAACTATTGAAAGTCGATGATCAAACAATTTTTTACACATTTTCCAATGAAGACAAATTTGTTAATTTTTACAATTTGAAAGAAAACGGTAGACTCATGTTTGTTCTTTCATGTAATGAAAATGTCAAAGAAGTTAAATACAAATATGATGATGCAGAAAAAGTGAAAGTGATCACAGTTATAACACAAGAAGGAAATTTAGAGATTTTCAATTCTCCTTTCAGTAACAGCAGCACTGAAGATGCATCTAGCAGCAAAAAAAGAAAAAAAATGAACAGAATTTCTAAAAAATCAGATTTGCAAATCAAATTCCAGCAGTTAGGTGCTGGCTTAAAGGTCTTGCAGCTCATTATAAACAATGAAAACAATCTGACTCTTTTCTATAAAGATGGCAGAAAGACCACAGACAACATTATTGCAGAACCTTTTGAGTATTCTTATGAATTGAAAAACCATTATAAGCTAGAAAAGGTGGATGTGAAAGCAGTAGATTTGAGAACCTTGGGTGAATTCATAAACCAATCTGATGAAGCATCTAAAGTGAGTTACAAGGAGAAGAATAATTATGTCACACAAGGTGACAACTTCACAACTTTGGAGGCTCAGATCTCGGAAATTCTAAACCAAGACCCAAAAACAACAGGTTCTGGAAACACCTTTGGTGATATTGCCGTTAACACCAAACAGGCTAAAAATACAGACGCTAGTAAGAAGAAAAAAGTCTCAAACAAAAAAACACATGTAGTCGGAACACTAACTACAATTCTGAGACAAGCTTTAAAGTCAAATGATCACACTTTAATTGATCAAGTATTGAACACTAAGGATCCACAGGTTATTAAAATGACTCTTTGGAAACTTCCTGCAACTCAGGCTCCTGATTTCTTGGTTAGATTGACAGATA
Organism: Hanseniaspora lindneri; assembly: GCA_019649525.1. NCBI lineage: Eukaryota > Fungi > Ascomycota > Saccharomycetes > Saccharomycodales > Saccharomycodaceae > Hanseniaspora > Hanseniaspora lindneri. The sequence continues at coordinate 49,246 of JAFNJT010000013.1, forward strand.
AGGTCATCGCCAACACAAATAACAGCTCCAACAACAATAATAGCATAGATCTGTGGTTATACTACACATTGACGATACATGGAAACTACCTGATGCAGTTTTCTAATCACATTCAGCTCAAATCTCAGCTCTCGAACCTGTATTTTATAGTCTCCAAAAAGGCTGGTTTCTACACTAAACTTGACAAACTCAGATCCATTGTTGAGAGTCAGCTGACTAGAAACTATGTATTTGAAGAACAGGAAATGATCAATGCTCAAAACGACGATTACTTGATCGTTGACGGAGAAGAATATTTGGAGAGCGATTATGAATACGACGAAAACTTGGATGTGGACGAAAACGAAGATGATGATGATGCTGATTACTCCAGTGATGCGGAATCTGAAAATGAGGGCTTAGAACTAGATGCTGAAAACGAAACTGGGTTTGATATTGATCAGGACGTGATACCGCTGGAAACTAACCAGGTGAGTGATGTTGAGATGGAGTCAGAGTAGAGCAAAACCACTTTATAGAGCCTATATATGAAAAGAACGATGTTGCTTTATCACAAACCATTGGCTGTTTTAACGAAGCTAGTTTCAAAAAAAAAAAAAAGAAAAGCCAAACCGCCATATCTTTTTTAGTTTATCTTTTTGGGTTTGTTTACTTTTAATTTATTTTATCCTTACTTGTTACTTTTAATCTCTTTTGCTCTTATTTGTTAATTTAATTTATTTTGCTCTTATTTGTTAATTTATTTTATTTTGTTCTTATTTCTTACTTTAATTTATTTTGTTCTTATTTCTTTAATCTACTTTGTTCTTATTTCTTACTTTAATCTACTTTGTTCTTATTTCTTACTTTAATCTATTTTGTTCTTATTTGTTACTTTTCTTTATCATGTTCCTACTTGCTGCTTTTCCTAATGCGGAGATAGCGCAATTCTGCTAACGGAATCTCCGTAGGAAATATACCGCGTGAGCCTGACCATAATCAGACACGTTTCTTTTTTTTTAGATTTCATTTTTTTTTAATTGCATTTGACGCTAATTACCTTGACTTCTGTTTTTTTACTCTAAATATGATTTCAGATTATTAATTGGGTAATGCTTCAAAGCAGAGCTTTTCATTTTCATCATTCAAAATTATATAAAAGGATTTGAAACTGGTAATGAAAATATATCTGCCTACTTGCTTCAAATAATAGCAGCAAACCATAGAACACAAATGTCCTCTGAAAAACAATACATCTCCTACAATCACGTTCACTTGCTTTGTTTAGAAGCATCAAAAAGAGTCAAGGAATTCAATCCAGATTACATCATATGTATTGGAGGTGGTGGATTCATTCCAGCCAGAATGATGAGATCCTGCATTAAGGAGCAGGGAATGCCTACAACAAGAATATTTGCTATCATTTTGTCTTTATATGAAGACTTGAACACTGACGGAGCAGCTGAGGAAGCCTTGGGAACCAAAGTCAACAGAATACAGTGGATCGATTACGAGCAATGTAAATTGGAGCTCTTGGGTAAAAAAGTGTTGATTGTTGATGAGGTTGACGATTCAAGAACTACTCTTCATTACGCGTTAGAGGAGCTAAAAAAGGACTGTGAGGAAGAAGCAAAAGCAAAGAACATTGACCTAGAAGCTCATCCTGAGTTGAAAACCGATTTCGGGATCTTCGTGTTACATAATAAAGTGAAAGAAAAGAAGGCTGATTTGCCTGAATCTATGTTAAACGATCCTATAAGATACATCGCCGCCAGAACTATTCCTGATGCCTGGATTGTCTACCCATGGGAAAACAACGACATACATTTCCACCAAAAACAAGCTGAGTTGCAAGGAAACGATCTTTACGACGCAACAAAGGAGAACAGCACTTTTTTCTGATATTTACACTATGACATATGTACTTGACACCTTAAAAACATTTCTTTTCTTGCTGTAAATGCTTGAAAATACTATGGAAAATTATTCAGTAACCAATAAAACCATTTTTTTTTTTTTTTTTTTTTTAGAAATTGACTACTATTTTCAGAGCTGTCACATGGTATATCTGTTCTCTCACTTTGCTGCTGAAATCTCGGTCAAGTCCGACAAAAAGCTGCATAAAGTAGTGTTTAGCCCTAAGCTGAAACAAAAATATCAGCAGCATAACTGCAAGGAGTTATTTTTATTCCCTGCAAAAATAGTTTTTGATATCTTTGTTATGGCTGTCTTTATAAATGGTGTGCTGTGTAGGTATGAAAAGTGATTTTGGTGTGAACAGGCAACAGAAAATGTTAGTAGACGAAAAAGTTATATTCATGAAAAAAAAAAAAAAAGACAACATGCAGTGCTAGCGATGATATTCCTGAATAAAGTTCCATCTAATTAGTTACCCCGTAATCATATTCACTCCACCGGGTTTGAGTTTAATTAATCTAAAAGTACTCTCGTATAAACTTGACTTTAGATCATGTGACTTTTATCGGAGTTATATAACCTAATCAGTTTGGTGATTTTTATCAGAGGTGTATAACCTGATTAGTTTGGTTAATTTTATTGCTGTTATATACCCTACTCAGTTTGGTGGGTTCTATTGCCCTTATGTAATAATTGGTTGTTTTTATTATTATCCCGATTTTGGCCTTTTTGTAGTGCTGATGTGCTCTTAACGCCGACGCAAAGCAGCTGCTGTGTAGACAGCACCTAATAAACGAAAATTTCACATTCCTGTTAAATTTGAAACTGAAAAATCAGATCTTTTTTTTTTATGAAATTTATTTTTGGCTTCAAAATAAAGCTATGCTGCTGTTTGAAACGTACATTTCAAGTGCAACATTATTTTTAAAAACAACCTTTTATATTGAAAACAAGTATCGAAGGAGTTAAAATAGCCACCAACTGTAGAAAACTTGATCTAAACATTTCCGTATTTGAAGGTTATTGCTTTAAATTAATATGGTGGAACTGTTTTCAGCTGCTTCAGCAACCAATCTCTCCGCCCAAACATTGACAAATGAAAATGACAAACAGGGTTCAAAGTTGCATATTTTTTTAGATTGTGATCCTGGAAGCGATGACTGTTTTCTTTTAGCCATGCTTTTTCAGGTGTTTAAAAACCATCAACAAGACGTAGAAATCATTGGGCTTTCTGCCAGTTATGGTAATTCTTCTGCGGCGCATACTTTAAGTAATCTAACATCCATGGTGACTATACTTCACATGGAAAAATACAACTTGAACATTTACAAAGGAGCAGAAGAACCGTTGGTTCGTAATGATCAAATGTTCACACCAACATTCATCCACGGAGAAAATGGAATAGGGGATGTCAAAGAATTGGAAAAACCAAACTTGAGCCTTTGCAAAGGGAAAATAACAGCCAACAACCTATTGAAGATGTTGAAAAATATCAAAGAAAGCGAATTATCTAAAAACGATAAGGTTATTTTCATCTCAACAGGACCATTCACTTTGCTGGCGGAACTGATCTTACAGAAGCCTGAAATTAAGTTTTTGATAGATAAACTTATTGTAATGGGAGGTACTTTTGAGAGTGAAAGAGGAAATTGTAATGATGTAATGACAAGTGAGTTCAATATTTTCTTAGATCCAAATGCAGCTAATGTTTTGTTTATGGATCCTGTCCTAAAAAAGAAAAGTATTATTTTCCCATTAAATGTTACTCATAAGGCCATTGTTGACAACGCTCAAGTTTCTAGATTCAGCCAGTCAAATAGAAAGGATAAGGAGATCACAACAGTTAAGCGATCATTTTTAAAGTTGATTCACAAATTTTCGGAGCTTTACATGTCCTCTAATGACAATCAGAACCATCAATTTGATGAAGGTCCTCCTATGCATGATGTCCTAACCATCATGCCTATTATTGAGTACTTAAATGCTGAGTGTACAGATAATGCAGCACATTGGAAATTCAAGGAACTTGATTTCATGGTTGAAATTGAAGGTTTAAATATAGGAAAAACCCATATTTTAAATTCTGATACAGAGTTAAAGACATTTACTGAAAAGAGTCTGCTAGATTATGAACAAAAGTCTTGTGTAGTGGTTTATGATATGAACTTTTCCGTTTTTTGGTATCATTTCCAAAACTTATTTGATCAAATCGACGAAGAAACTTATAGAAATGATAGAATATGACTATTATCCACGTATGTCCTTGCAAGCATAGGTGTTTTTATTTTAGGAATCCAACTAGAAAAAATACTTTAATTAGTTTTGGGAAACAATAAGGGAATAGACTTCTAAGGGATACTAAAAACACGAGAGGTCCTGTTTTTTTTTAAAATATATATACATTTTTTATTTTAAGTATGTCCTTTTATTGCAAATGCTCTTCTACATTATCAATGGATTTCATATTAAAATTATTTTTATTAACTGCTGTTCTTTCAATTTACACCATTATTATGTATGTGTATCTGTTATTTTTTTTTCGCTTTAACAAAAGTCCAAAAGCGGAAATAATTAATAAAAATTGAAATAAAACTAATAAAAAAACATTAAATAGCTTTTCTGCCTAATCCCTCTTTTTTAAGAAACTAAAAAAAACTTGCAAGATCGAAAGGAAAATAATAATATTTATTAAAATTATATTATATAAATCAACAGTATCATATGCTACTTGCAGTTGGGATAAAACAGTTGACAGTTGCATTATTAATGACAGACAAAATTAATGCATCTAAGACCAAAAATAGCATACGTAAAAATTAAAAGCGACCACATAATAGTGTTATAATAAAAGAAAAACTGAAAAAAATGGCTATAAAAATTAAAGAAAAAAAGGTTTTTGCAAATGGTGATGATTCTCTGGAGGAATCTTTGGATCTGAAGGAAACAGATTACAGTACCAAAATTAGCAATGACTATGGTATAGATCATTCGATTGACAGCAAACCTTCTTGCTTTGCAAGAATATTGTGTTTATACACTTTGCCTTTAAACAAAAAAGAAACATATGAGGCTCCATTAAGCTTTGCTGATAAACAAAATTGTAACATTGGAAAAAACTTTAAAAACTTTTATGTCAACTATTTTCAAAAATATGCTCAACCAGTTGACTTCAAATATTGTCAATCTAATGAAAACTTAAGAGTATTCAAAATACCAGGACATTACATTAACGAGTTTACTGGGTTATCTTCTCAAATTGATATAATGGCAATGGAGTTGATTAAAAAAAATGAATCCCATATTAGAGGTTTAATTTGCACAACAGAAAATGATAACCTTGGAGTTCCTGATTTTTCCAACTGGTTTATGTACCATTTATTAGAAGTTTCTAAAATGGACTACCGTATGCCTTTGGAGTATCCAGTTTCAAACTCCTATCACGAAACTGTTGCAGCCTACTTTAATGCTAACTTAAAAAATGAAATTAAAAACGATTTGTGGGAAGCTCAGGGAAAATACAGTTTTATGGAGAAATTAAAATATTTCACCGAAAGAATGTTGCCTATTCAAGCAATCCTGCCAGCCTTTCCTTGTAAGTCAACAAATTTACAAAAAGTAATAGGCACTGAACCTGATTTAGGTGAATATTTTGCTTTGGAAACTTTGATAAATTTTTGCAATAACATCAAAAGGGAATGTTATTATCCAGGATTTAAAATTTGGATTGTTTCTGATGGGCATGTTTTTTCCGACTGCATTGGGGCTAATGATAAAACAGTTGACAAATTTACCTCTGAGTTGCATAAGATGTATCTTCATATTAAAGATTCATATGGCAAAAAAACAAATAGTGTACAAGATGATTGCATAGGATTTTTTGGTTTAAAAGATGTTTTTTATTCTGAAGCTTCAGGGCAACTATTTGAAAAAACATGGTTGGAATCTGTTAAATTAGAGCACTACATTGAAACAGAGATAGATCCAGAAAGTGAGATGTGCAGAAAAATAATGATGGCTGCTTGTGACACCGATAATGGCAGATTAAGTAGACAAGTAAAGATTGCTAATCATCCAAGATTGTTGCTGTATAGAGGTTTTACTAAATTTATGGAAGAAGATATTTCAAAATTAGCACATGTCTCAAAACTTTCTAGAAAACAACAAAAAAAACTTGCAGCAAAGACAGCTTTTGAAATGATCAAGAGAAATGATGCTTATTCAAATTTAGTAGATCTATGTTTTCCTCACTATATGAGATTGTCAATCCATGCACATCCAAATTCTGGCCCTAAATATGGAATTAAAGTTGTTGACCCAAAAAAATGTAAGGTTATCAAGACCTTTGATGATCTATCGGCCCCAAGTTATGATGATTTCTTGCATATTCCAACTCCTTGGCACAATGCTGTTATTAAAAACACACAGAGTAACAGGTACTACTTTGGAAGATCCAACATAGTTGCCAAAGCTATTCAATCAAAATGTTTCCTAGGGAAAATAAAAAAAAACGGAGTTGGTTCTGCTTATTATGAAATTAGTACTAGAACAGAATCTGATGTTTGTGAATATGATGAATGCAACAGTACCGACGCAATTTTAAGCAAACTAAGAGAAAACTTTTTGGAAACAAATGTTGTTGATGAAATAGCAGATATTATTCCAAATGACAATTCTGACATGAAAGAGACTAAACCAGTAGAAGTAGCTACTGCTTTTGATTATGATTCATGCATGCCTGAAACATCATTAAATAAATCAAAGTCAAGTACTCTGATTAGTGAAGAAACATTTAGCGTTATTTCCAAAATTGATACAGACAATATGACTCCTTTGGCTACAGAATTGGACGATGGTGAATCAAAAATTGAAACCAAAGTTGAAAGTCTCAGCTTACAAAGTGAAAACGCTTGATTAAAACAAAGTTAGCAACACATATTGTAAACTATGTATAGTAAAAGCTGCAACCTTTTATACCAAAGGATGGAATCAATGTTAGCATCTTTCATAGAAATCCTCACAGAAGACGAAATATCTATGCAATGTATAAAATAATGAAAAGAAGAAGCTTCCAAATGTTTAAAGGTATAATATACCCTTTTTAAAGCTACAATATACCCTTTTTAAAGCTACGATATATCCTTTTTTAAAGGATATCTGGTTTTTGTATGAAAATGTCCAGTTTTTTAAAACCTATATATTTACCATCTTGGAAGTTTTAATTACAAAAAAAATAAAAAAGAACATAATGGATTTTATTAAATTACACCTAAATAATCTTCCTTAATAGAACCAATGGCATGAATCGAATTGACTCCACTCTTTGTACCAACAATCTTTAATCTTATTCTTGAGCCTTTACTGATAATCTGTTCTGATGACTGATACGATGGTGGGTTTGATGCGCTGTTGAAAAATAGATCTTCAGGCATTAGATATTTAGATATGAAAACGGTAAGAGGTCCCACATTAACTTCAAACCCTAGTTCTGTACATGATGTCACAATACCATCAACAACCTCTCCTTTAAATGGTTTCCATACAATAGCTCTATATCTCATTGTAAATTCTGCGTTCCCAGAGTTAGGTAATATTGTTCCTCTATCAATCTCAATATTATTACAATCAACAACACAAAGAATATATCCAAACTTACCTGTACAAGTCCCCTCCACGTCCTGCAACAACTTAGTTTTCAAATATTGTTTCATATTTGGCCCAAAATATGATGGGTGGAGTGTAATCTTAAGAGAAAGATCCTTAAAGAAAAACATGTTTAATTATATGTGAATACACTTGATATCGATATTTCGAATAAAAAAGCTTTAACTTCTGTCTCTATATATATGGCACCTAAAAAAAGATAGAGAGATCGATAACTGATGGTTTCTATAACTGTTACCTACCTGTGGTTTATAATATCAGGTAAAGGTAATACTAGGTTTAAAAAATTTTCGGATATGTTGATTTTCATCTTGTGGTGTTTGTAATGTGTTTTTTTTTTTTTGGAAAAAAAAAATACTTTGGTTGTTAAAACTTACAGAATCCGTCATGTGACCTGACTTGACTGAACAATTTTGAAAAATTTTTATTTTTCTCCAACAAAAAATTTTCACATTTTGGCAGGCAGATTTATTATGAAATTAACATTAAAGTAATTATAAATTACGTGCCAAAAACCCATAAAATAATTACTAATTAAAATGTCACAGAAGATTGGAAATACTGCAATGAGTACAGCTAGGGTTTGGCACCTGATAGACTGTAAAAAAGACGCAAGATCTATGGGTAGAATATCACAAGATGTCGTTAACAGACTAATGGGGAAACATAAGCCAATATATCATCCAACAGCCGATGTTGGCGATTATGTGGTTATTATCAACTGTAACGCATTAGACTTTTTGCCATCTCAACTTAACGGAAAATTGTATTACAGACCATCTTTATATCCAGGTAGATTAAAAGTCAAAAGCTTAAAAGAAAAGCTGTTTGAAAAAGGACCAAAATGGGTTATGTACAGATCAATCTATAGAATGTTGCCAAAGAATAGAAGCAAAAAAGAAAGAGCAGGAAGACTTTTTGTGTTTGATGGGGATGAATATCCATATGCAGGAAATATTTTGGCGCATGCTAGAGAACAAAGTAAAGTTATTGAAGAGAAGGCAAGATGTGACGAGATTAATAAAAACATTATTGAAGCTAGAAAGAGGTTTGGAAAACTACCAGATTTGATGAAAAATTTAAAGATATAAGTAAAAAGTTTTTCAGTTTTTAATGGTATTCAGGTATAAGATATCGTCGTGTATATATAACAGCTTTGTTTAAGTAAATAAAATCAAAACCTGAAAATTTTAAAAAAAAAATTAGAGACGAAATTTTTTCTATATATAATCTTCTTCATCGTTCCATAAACTACCTAAATATGTACATATATCAGCAAACATGTCACATTACTTTATAACATTTTTTTGGTTGCTTTATCGCCATTTAGTTTTTCTAAAGGCTAATAAAAGTTAATTTTTTTCTTTTGATTTTTTTTTATTTTTTGTTAAATGTTGCCAAAAAGTAATCAACTTAAAAGTCCTTGGCACGATCAGTGTACATTCTAGGAGCAATGTTCATTGCCATCAATTCTTGGAACAACAATTTAGCAGCATATGGAATGTACACTTGATAGATATCAATTTTATTTTTACATCCCCTACACTCATATTGATTATGTTTCAGTTTAGCTATAACAGACATCAAACCACAGATACCACAGATATGCACTCTGAATGAATCTGAAGCCTCCATTAATCTTTCTTTCAAGAATGCAGCAGCACCATGAGCTATCATACAATCTCTCTCCATTTCACCAAATCTTAAACCACCATCTCTAGATCTACCTTCAACAGGTTGTCTTGTTAAAACTTGAACAGGACCTCTTGCTCTAGCATGGATTTTGTCATCAACCATATGTCTTAATCTTTGGTAATAAGTAGGACCAAAGAATATTTGAGCCATCAATTTTTTACCTGTATGACCATTGTACATGACTTCAAAACCTCTAGATTGATAACCAGCTTGTCTCAATAAATCAGAAATACTATCGACAGTAACGTCGACAAACGGAGAGGCATCACCTTCTTGACCATTAATAGCAGCAACTTTCGACAACAAACATTCAATCAAATGCGCAACAGTCATTCTTGATGGAATAGCATGCGGATTAATGATCAAATCAGGTACAATACCTTCAGCGGTGAAAGGCATATCTTCCCTTCTATATGTGATACCGATTGTACCCTTTTGACCATGTCTAGAAGCAAATTTGTCACCAATCTGAGGCACTTTGGTGGTTCTTACTCTAACTTTAACAAATCTTAAACCTTCTTCATTTGTTGTAATCAAAACTTGATCTATAATACCTGATTCTGTAGATCTTAGAGGAGTAGAAGCATCTCTCTTTGTATGGAAAGCTGTTCTTAAACCCAATTCCTCGTTATCTGGTTTAATTGGAGTAGTTTTACCAATGATAACATCATCACCAGAAACTCTGACACCTGGAGATATTAGACCATCATCATCTAGTTTATCATAAGTACCGTGTTTCATTCTCAATGTATCAGATCTTGTAGGCTTCTCAAAAGTTTCAGAAACAGTCATACCAACCTTCTTTTCTTGATCCATATATGCTCTAAAGAATAAAGATCTGAACAAACCCCTATCAATAGATGATTGATTCATAATCATAGAATCTTCTTGATTGTAACCAGAGTAACATGCAATAGCAACAATGGCATTTTGACCGGCAGGTAGGTCTCTGAATTTCAGATGCTCCATAGCTCTGGTTGTACCTAAAGGTTTTTGTGGGTAGTACAAAATATTTGCCATAGTATCCATTCTGAAATTATAGTTAGTTAAGAAAACACCCATTGCTTGTTTACCCATCGCTGATTGATAAGTATTTCTTGGAGATTGATTATGGTCCGGGAACGGAATAATAGAAGCAGCAACACCCAATATCATTGACGGATGGATTTCACAATGAGTGAAGGTATTTGAATGATATTGTTTTTTCAACTTATTTTCAATTGCTACTTTGGCAGTAGCCTCACCAATTTCTTCCACAGAATTATCACCAGACATATCCACGTCAGCATCTACTTCATTTATCAATTCATCGTCATCATCAACCTTCAAGTCGTCTTGTTGCATTGCAATTAAAACAGTTTCTTCTTCTTCAGCATCTAAGTACTCAACCATACCTTTAGAAATTAAAGTTGACCAAGTCCATGGCTGGCCATCATTATCATCACCATCAGATTCAACATCCTCATCATCAGACATATCATCAACAGTATATTCTGAAGATTGAGCTTGAACCAATTTCAAAATGTGTCTCTTTCTGATAACTAATTCCTTGTTTCCTGTTTCTGGGTTAGTGTCAACAACGTAAAGAGGTCTATAAACTCTACCTGCATCAGTGAGGAATCTAATCTCTTTTTCTCTAATATCTCTGACAATTGCAATTTCTGAAGACAAAACACCTGATCTTCTCAAGTTGACGAAATCGGTAATCAATCTTTCTGGATTTCTGTGGATACCATGCCAGACACCATTCACAAAGACTCTGGAAACATCAGGTAACTTGTAAGGAACATAATCTTCTAACGGTTCTAAACCAAACTCTTTCAGGTAAGCAATGATAGGTTCCGGATCAGAACCAACAGAAATACCTGACATCAAAGACAAATTCTTAACTAAACCACAAGCTTGACCTTCAGGTGTTTCAGCAGGACAAACCAGTCCCCAGTGAGTATTGTGCAACTGTCTAGGCTTTGCAAGCTTACCATCTCTACCAATAGGAGTGTTAGTTCTTCTCAAATGTGATAAGGTAGATGAGTATGTATATCTATTCAAAACTTGTGACACACCAGCTCTTGAAGACATCGCTTTCTTTTGTTCACCCCAGTTACCAGTAGCTAAAGCATATTTCAAACCAGCAGTGATAGTTTGATGTTTAATAGCTGTTTTCAAAATAAAATCTTTGCCTTCTTCAACAGATCTTTGCATAACTCTGAAAATATCCCTTGTTACTTTTTTGAATAGAGTTCTAAACAACTGTGCTAAAAGTGGACCACCTAAATCCAATCTCTTTTTACCAAAATGATCTCTGTCATCTTGGTCTTTTCTATCTAACGCACATAAAAGCAATCTATTAACCATGTAACCCAAAAAGAACGCTTTTCTATTTTCAAAACCTTCCTTTCTTGTAATGTGAGGAATAAATTCTTTTTGCAAAATATCCTTAACATATTGAATTCTTTTTTCTTTTTTAATACCTAAAGCAGCACCTCTTCTACCAATGAAATCTAAGGCTGTTTCTCTATCCTGGATAACAAAACCTTCTTCAACACATGGTTTTAACATTTCCAACATTTGCCAATCGTTAGGGTCATAGCAAATATGTTGTAAAATTTCACCATCAGGAACAATACCTAAAGCTCTGAAAATAATAACAATTGGAATATCCTGTTTGATGTATGGAATAACAGCTTTAATAGTTCTGTTGGAAGACTCTTCTCTACCATAAAGTTTAACTTGAACATTGGAAATGAATCTTGAACCTCTTTCAATGACAGATTTGATTTCAGCAATGTGGGAAATAGGAGATGGTGCTGATTTTCTGAATACTTGAACAATATTACCGGCACTTCTTTCTTGTGCAATCAAGACCTTTTCAGACCCATTGATAATAAAGTAACCACCCATATCAAATGGACATTCTTTCATTTTGTACATGTCAGATTCAGATTGATCAGCCAAGATACAAAATTTGGATCTCAACATGATTGGAATTCTACCCAATAAGGTCTTTCTAATGTCACCACCATCATCCATGACTTCCTCAGATTCAACTAAATTGTATTCCAAATCCTTTCCTGGTACATCTTCAGCCTCATAGGTATTCATTTTCAAGGCAACCAACAAAGAAGCACTATAGGTTAAATTTCTTAATCTTGCTTCTTGAGGAGTTAAAGCATGGGTCACACCATCAGATTCTGTCATAGACGGTTTTCCCAAGAAAGTCTTACCAAACAAGATTTCGTATTTTCTTGAGATATTGTCTTCAGCTGAAGTATGTTGAGCTGGTTGTTCTAAAATCAAGGAGGTATCTTCAGTAATCAGATCTTCTAAAGTTGTCTGAATGAATTGGTTAAAGGAATCCAATTGCTGCGAAACCAACCCTCTTTCTCTGAAAAACGCTGAAATTACAACCCAAGAATCTTCTGAAGAAATGTCATCCTCTTCAAACCCATATTCGTCATCTTCATCTTCAAATTCTTCTTCACCATTAGTGCTGTAGTGGTTTTGTTGTGGTTGAGGAGGATAAGCTGTATTGGCAACATTGTTGTAAACGGCTGCAGACATGTTTGTTGTGTGATATTCTCTTATTAGTTTTTTATGTAAAATTGCTACACAGTTCCCTTTTTTTTTCTTAAAAAAGATATATCGAATTCTTTGCTTAAGTTAATTATTATTATTTACCTTAAGAAAACCTAAATTACTTTATTTTCTATTTTATTGTTATTGATCGCTGTTTAGGTAATATTATCTTTTACAGTAGTGTCAAATAAGCAAAAAAAAACAAATGTTTCAGATGCAGTATAAAACTATAAAAACCCAAAAAGAATGAAAGACGTTACTATCCACCTTGGTTACAAGATTATAGAATTTCCTTATATTAGTCTAAACTAATTTGTTAATTTATGAATGTATGTGTATGTTTCTTTTCCAAAACACACAGAATAATGTTTTGTCGACGAAAAAAAAAGTTGGTTAAAAAATTTATTCGATCGGATTTAAGAGTGCCTTTCCGGGTAACTCTTTAACTTTTAAAAAAAAAGAAAATTTTTCGTCAAAAAAAAAAAATTAAAAAAATAAAATAAAATTCTGTTTTACCAAAAAATATATGCTTGAAAAAATTTTATAGCTCAACTGTAAAACAATAAAACCAGCGCAAAGATTGTGTATTTAGATATATGTTTTCTGTGAATAATATTAGAAGTTTCACAACTTCTTCCATTTTAAATAAAAGGGCTTCCTTGGCTCTTTTGCCAAGATTTGCAGCTGATGTGACAGGTGACAAAATACCAGGTTCTTTAGCAAATAAGCTTGAGAAAAACTATGAAATTACACTAAACTCAACTGTTGAGGAAATAAATGACATAAAGAAAACTAGACCTTTAACTAGAAGAGAAGCTGTGATTTACAGAAAGCTTTTATACAAGGGTTTTATTAAACCTCAGGATTATAATGCCTACCTAGCAGCACACGGGAAAATCAACCAGCCTTCTGAAAGCACTTTAAAGCACAATGACAAGATAAGACTAGCTATAGAAAACGATGAACCACATTTCAACGTTGGTGGCAAAAACGTCTATTTGCCAGACGCTGCAATCACTCTTCTACCACCTCTTCCAAAATTGTCTCCTTTTTTTGCCAGATTTAGAGTTCCTAAATATTTCAACAAGTTAGACTTGAGAGACTACTTGTACAGCATATATGGATTGAGAGTTTTCAACATATCCACCTCATTAACAAGAAAGAAGTTCTTGAAGGAACCTGACCATTTGGGTAGATGGTTGACCAGACAACATAAAATCATGATTGTGGAGATGGAAAAACCTTTTGTTTGGCCAACAAAGATAAATGACGACATCAAAGAAGATATCTTACAGAAGGACATTGCCATTGAACTGGACAAGCACAACAACCAAATATATGAACAGATTGGATCAGACTCTTTTAAGCCATTGTCTGAAAAAATATTTGATGGTTGTTCTGGTGCTTTGGATCCATTGCCGCAACCATTTATCAGTAAGAAAGTCTACAACAAATTCGCTGCTCAAATGACCAGAGAAGAAAAGATCAAAAAGGAAACTGAATTTATTGAAAGTGTTGACAAGCTTATAGAAAAGTTATAATCATGCTGGTAGCTTTGTTTATTTATCTGTTTCAAACCATTGCCATGTATATAAATGTTTTTACAGACTATTTTCTGATAAAAATCACTTTTTTCTTGTTTTAGTATTTGGTGCATGTGATGAAAACTTGTTTTTAAGCACATGATCAAGTCTATTTTGAACTAAGTTTTAATATCCGAAAATCAACCATAAACTTATAATTCATATGCATTTACTGCAGGATAGAAATCACCAAAACAAAGCCAAAAAACCATTATGCAAGGATTCCCCTTTAGGAGAGTTTAATATATGAGTCTTTATCAACTCCCAAAAATATATAACAGTGACTCTTTCTCATTTTATTCCTTTTTGGTGTCATCAAAGGAAGAGCACTTGCTAACATATAACCATGTTAAAATAGCTATAAATGAACAGAAGTTACTAAACAAAAAAGCCGGAACAAAACTATATGCAGATTTATTTTTCACAAATCAAAGAATATTGTTTTTGTTTGATGAGATAAAAGATGGTTTCTTCATTGATCTCAAGGATATTGAAGATTGCATTAACATTGATCAAAAAGAAAAGCTCTGGAAAGGAGACTCAGGTAAGCAAACAGTGGTGCTTCAGTTGCGAAATAATGGAGACGGGAAAGCATTTGATGAAATACAGTCGCAATATATTACCCATCAATGGGACTGTCCAGTCTGTTTTGAACATAATTTTTTGGAAGCAAAGAAAGATGGAGAAATAAGTCCGTTTATCTGTAAGCTTTGTGGTGCGAGTATAACTGGTGAAGAAGAACTAGTAAACTATAGCTGTAGTAGTGAGAAAACCATATCTTCCAGCAGTGATAATTTGAAAAATTTGACATGCGAAAAATGTACGTTTGTGAACGACGCAAACAATTTAAACTGCAAGATGTGTTTTAGCCCTTTACTTTTAAACAAGGTCCGCTTAAAAACCTTTTGCGATGTTGACTTGCTTCCTAAAGCAGACGCTTCTTCTATCAGAATTAAGCTTTACTACAAGCCGTCCGCTGGAAATGAAAGCAAGCTTCAAGCTGATGTTCTAGATTTGATTTCTAAAGAAAAGCTTCAGCGAAATATGAGCAAACTAAACCTTTCTGGAGAAAATGTCGCAAAAACTCTTATAAACAACATACGACAAGAAAGAATGAAATATGGGTTGCATAGGCAGCAAGGTATCAGAACGCTTATATCTACCAAAGAATCAAAGATAACCGAACTTGATGTTCTTCTTGATACTTCTCTCACAGATATTGACACGTTTTTGAGTATTTCTGATGAAATTGAAGTTTTCTTTAAGGAAGTAGGCGAGTTTAAAAATGACTATGACTTAAAAAATAAAATATCGGTGAAGAGAAGCAACTATGAGGTGGATAATTGCCTTACTGACAAATGGTTCATTAAGGATATTACGAAAGAATTCTCTGATTATTTGGCTGACAATCCTCTGCGTGTATCGTCATTGAATGACTTATATGTCAACTACAACTTTCAAAGACGAAGGACTACAGGGTTTCTATCCACAAAAGAATTTGCATCGATCATCAGAGAATACAAAATCAAAAACAAATTCAGTCGCTATAATATTGTCACTGTTGAAGGAGTGGAATATGTTGTAGATAAAGATCTCATAAACGAGTACATCAACTTTGTTTTAGAGTTTTTGGTGAAGAGTCTTGGAACCGATGGTATTGATCTCCCTGTTTTAGAAAAGAGGATTAAACTCCCGAACATAAAGCTGGATTCAAGTCTCTCTCTCATAGTGCTGAAGCTCTCCATTAAAAAGTGCATTGAACGAGGAAACGTTCTCGTGGATAATGATTCTGTTGCTAGTAAATGTTTTTACTATTATAACCATCTTTTGTGATTTGTGTGCGAATTGTTAGTTACTTTTATCTATATTTTTTAATCAGGTGCATTTGTTCTCAACAAAGACGGGAGTGAAAACCTACTTTTATCACCGACATGTTTGAAAGTCATTTTTAGTGGCATAGATTTCTGTTTGATCATCCGAATAGCCGCTGTCGACGCTTTTATATTCTGCAGCAACGCTCCTAAACAGCTTCTTTACACCAAATATTTCTTTTAGTAAATCTGTGTAATACCTGTCTGAAATTATTTTGAATTAGAACTGTTTGGAATAAATTTGAGTTCGAACTGTCTGAAGTGAATTTTAGTAATGACTGCTTGAAATAAATCTGAGTAGTATTTCTTTTAAATAAAGCTGAGTAATATTTCTTTTAAATAAATCTGAGTAATAAGCAACGTAGATGGCGTTGAATTAGAAACACATAAATGTTTTGCACAGTACTTACTTAGCATAGACAGTTATTGTCACCCCTGCGGTTCAACGGAAATAAATGCTAGTGCTATTAGGGCACTTACTTTTGCGCTACCGTGTTCTCCAGTTTAAGCTAAACAAGTACCCAATAGTAATCGTTGCTGAGAATGGCCTGTTAGTTTCTGGTGTAGTTGAAGCAAAACCAAACTTACCAGAATTTCCATTCAACTTAAGCAGTATCAAAGCTATTAATAAAACAACTACCTACTTTGTTTAAATTTACTGCAGTCATCTTACAGCACAGATAAACATACTTATACGGGTACTTTCAGTCTGTTGTGACAAAATTACATCCTCCAGTTCATCTTATTGTCGCTACCATGTCATTCTCATCAGCAGTATCCAGAAACCACCACAACCAAAAACTTACCCCGTTTTTGGTAAAAAGAAACCATCAATAAAAGTTAAATATGGTTGTTTTATTGTAAAGAAATAATTAATATACAAAAATATTACTTCTGCTTTATAAGAACATATATTTGTTGTTATAAATGTACCTCATCTAAATCTCAAAGCAAGCATCGAGAAATTCAGGTCATGTGACTTGTATCTTGGTGCTGCTACGTTTTTTGAATGTTACCCAATTTCCCCAGTTAAATTACCTGGAAAAATACGTCATTGTTTTCCCTCCCGCTCCCCTAACAATGGAAGTTTGTTTCCGCATTAGGATAATTTTAACCCTAAATTGTTCATATGTATAAAGGGTACAGCTTGAATACTTAATAAAATTGTCTGTTTTCAGTTAATTGTATAATTAGGATCAACATGTTATTTTCATATTGCAGAGCGATTTTGACTATTTAAGTAGAGAAATCTGAACGGTTTTCTGAAAACTTATATGTCTTTTTTTAGAATCTTGTTTCTAGCAGACTCGCACAGTATACCAGAGCTTACTTGGCACACCAAAAACAAAAAGGTAAGCAAAATAAAATATAAATTAAATTAAGCTAAAAATCAATATAAAATAAATAAAATAAGCTAAAAATCAAAAAGTAAATCAACAACGAAATAAGTAATTAAATAAACAAATACATTAATTAATAGCTAAAGAAATAGCTACTTCGAGAACTAAGTAACTAAATACATTAATTAATTACTAGTTAAACTCATAATTCAACTCTAAAGCACCTTTCTTTATATGTCACAAGAAATCGAAAAGCCCCAGCAACCAGCTTACCAGCCAAGCAATGAGTATCAATTCAGGCAGGATCCACAGTACAACTTAGAGGACAAAGGCAGTGGTGCGCCAATTCACACGGGAAGCACAGTAGATGAACTGTTTCCACAAGAAAAAAAACGCTGGAATGACTGGCCATTTACCATCATTTTTTTACTCACTGTTGCTGGTTTTGTTATTATCAGTGGTATTGTATTCAACTACTGGAACAAGCACACAAACGATTATGGAAGTGGAAGTATCTACGGCAATCAAAGCAGTACTTTAAACAGTAATGCGTCTATTGGTTTAATCTTTTCTATAGTTATAGCAGTTGTTTTGACTGCTACTGGATTTGCAATTTGCAGAGCCCATCCAAAAACATTCATTATCTGTGGGATCATTTTGAATATTGTTTTTGGTCTTGGGACAGCTATCATGTACCTTTCATTGAAATATTGGTCAGCTGGTATTGTTTTTTTGGTGTTTACACTCTTTTCTGCATGGTGTTACTGGGGAATGAGATCCAGAATTCCACTTTCAGTTGAGATTTTAACAGTTGTTATGGATGTTATTAAATGGTATCCTATGATTATGGTAGTAGCTTTTGTAGGTACATGTGTAGCAGCTGCTTTTTCTTTCTGGTTTTCTTTAGTAATTGCAGCCACCTACATGAGATTTGATCCAAAAGGAAACAATTCACAAACTTGCGAAAATTCGTCAACTGGTAGTTGTTCCTATTCTATGCTAGTTGGTGTATTGGTATGTGTGTTTTTCTGTGGTTTTTATATTACTGAAGTCATAAAGAACGTTATCCACGTTTCTGTTTCAGGAGTTTATGGTTGTTGGTATTATATGGCCAAAAGTGACCAAGGACCGCCCAAAAAACCAATATGGGGCTCATTTAAAAGAGCAATGACATACTGTTTTGGTAGTATCTGTTTTGGATCTTTAATTGTAGCTATATTAGACACTATTAAGGCTGTTTTAAACTTGATTAAAAACACTTTATTGCAGAATAGTGATTGGGGTCAAATAGGTATGGTAATAATCAACTTTATTTTCTCATTTCTTGATTGGTTAGCACGGTACTTTAACCACTATGCTTATTCCTACGTTGCAATCTATGGAAGATCCTATTTAAAATCCGCAAAAGAAACATACTATATGTTTAGAGAAAAGGGTCTTGACGCTTTGATCAATGATAATTTGATTAATGTTGCAATAGGCTTTTATGCCACTGCAACTGCTTACCTTGCAACTCTTTTCACATATTTGTATTTGAGATTTACAAAACCAGTTTACAACATAGATGGTGACTACACAGCTCCTTTAATGGCTTTTACCTTTTTAATTAGCTTACAAATTGTTAATATTGTAAATGAGACAATCAGATCAGGTACTGCTACTTTTTTTATCTGTTTAGGTAACGATCCTGAAGTTTACATGCAATCCTACAGAGACAGATTTGACAGGATATTTAATGCATATCCAGATGTTTTACATAAACTAACACATCAAAATGTTTGAACCACCAAATAAGAATATTCATTATTTAATTTTTAATTTTCACCAAAGAGCATGCATATGATATTTATGACAAATAGTTTTCGTAATATGTGCTATCTTCAATAGATATATATATTAATTTCTTTGAGTGTACTTTCTTCTATACCAATCACAGAAATTATTAATTGATCTAGAAAATTTCCTGTAATCATTGTATTTGCCAGCAATGTAACAACCATGTATAAACAGCTGGGTTTCCTTTTCCTGTAATATATTTTCTCCCATCATCTGCAAAATTTTGGTAATCCCGTCTTCTATTAGAAAATCAATTTTCTCATATGATTGAATAACCTGCACAAATTTTGAGAAGCACTCAACGCAATCATAGCTAACCTCGTTATTGTCGTCCATGTTTGAGTCAGTGGAATCTGAAAGCAATAGAACAGAAAAGAGACTTTTAAAAGTCTCTAGATACAGCTCATTGATTAAGCTGAAAACAGCTGTTTTAATTGATTTTGGTGTTGATGAAAACTTTTCACAAGATATCGGAGGATTGGTTAATCCCCATGAGAACAAATCTTCCAATGTTCTTAATGATAGTGAACTTATATCAAAATCAGATATTTTGTTAACTGTCAACAAAAATTTGACAACTAATCTAGCTAGTTCGATCTCGTTAAAAAACTCTAACGGAAAGTAAATCAAAGTGTCATTTATGAACAAAGTGTAATCATTGATCAAATCACCAAACCTCATTAGCTCTATATTAGTACTGTTGGTTAATTCACTACCAATAAAGAATTCTTGAAAAGACTCATGCTGTTTTATAATAAATTGCCATATCAATGGGACATATTTTTTTACCAAGTGCTCAGGGTAAATACTATAGTCATCAATGGAATAAATATCCATTATTTTTGCAGATAAAACCAATAATACGCTGTATTTGTAGGATTTAAAGCTATTAAAAGCCAAATCTAAAATATCTGTTAAAATTGGTTCCACAAAATAGTGCAAATGAAGAATCCACTCAATGAAAATATGAGCAATATCTTCAACAATAACTTGAACGTGCATATTTTTCAAAAATACTGGTCTTAAAACATTAGTGAAAACGTTCTGAATGATGGGTAATACTGGATCAGAGAGATGATTTTTATGTATTTGACTATCATCTCTAGGCTTGACCTCCGTGAAAACTGATTCTAGGATATTCAAAGACTCGGAAAGACTATTAGTGTCGCCAAGAGCTTCGTATCTTAATACATCATTCACTTTTGGCTCTAAAAATTGTTGAAATACACGAGCATATTGATCATCATCTTTTATGGAGCAAATTACAGAAGCAATACCTATCGATAGATCCTTTTTGGATTGAAGATCTGTTTTCCCATTTTCAATATCTTGAGTAATTTCTGATAGTAATTTCTCTATATTAACATAAAATGATATTAGTTGCTCAACAAAAGGAGACAATTTATCTCCACAGTCAATACAGATATTCATAAATGCATTTGAAGAAGATACCAGTACATTGCTATCATTTAATAAAGCATCTTTCATTTCCAACTGTTTAAACAAAAATAAAAGTTCCGGTTCCAAGCTTTTTTCAAAGTTTTTGTTTGTCCATTCAGATAAATAAGCAAGTAGTAAATTAATTGAATTCAAATATGACAAATTAATATTTTCTACAGCATTTAAGTCGCAGATGATAGTTATTATCTCTGGTAATATTTTAGACTCGTAGTAAGGAATTTCAATAGCAACTTTTTTTAAAATAAAAACAACAGTCTCGTAGGTTTGCCAAGGTTGATTGTTTTCTTGCAGTTTCAATAAACAAAACTTTAGAAACTTAGTTGCACCCAACATTTTAAAAGCAGATTTCAAAAAATCTGATGCATTATATCTGTAATCTAAAAAGATATCTTTATCTGATAGCTCCTCAAATGAGTCTAAAGGAAAACTCAAAATAGAAAAACATCTTTGAAACAATTTCTCATAAATAGGTTCCAATATCGGTTTTGAAGATTCAAATTTTTTCATAAAGGCTGAGGTTTGCAAATCACACCAAAATTTAAAAAAATAGCCTCTGAAATCAAGCTCCTGATAGTTCAATAAGTTAGTTTCAGGGAGTGTCAAATCTACAGATATCTGCAACAATTTTTCAAAAAACACAGGCTGTTTCACAATCAAAAGTTCCCAGGATTCACAGCAATCAACGAGAAACTTAATTATTACTTCCAGCGTGTCCAAATCTTCAGACTCCTTGTATGAAAGAAGAAGTGGATACAAAACTTTATCGTAAATCAAATAGATAGAATCAATTAGCTGAAGAATTATATCCTCTTTTTCTATTTGAATCAGTTCCTTAGATTCTATGATAATAATGGAAAGAACTTCCAGTGCTGCCTCCAATGTAGCTAAATCGTCGACAGGATTTGAGTTGTAAACTTGAGATAGAATATAATTAACAATCGTATTGTTGTCCAAACTAATAAGCTCGTCTAAAGTGAATTCTAGAACCCAATTCTTTAAAACTTGTAGAATTGCTATGTTGTCGTCTCCTGAGGATGATTTAACCAAAGAGATGATGTAATTCATCACTGGCACTCTGATGTTTTCTAACAAAAACAAATCAGAATTGTACTTTTCATCATCCTGGGTAAGTGAGATTGCGTTGATTTCTTCAGGAAGAATTTTCAAAAAGGTAAGCAAAAGATTGTTTTTGAAATCCCCACCAACAGAATCAACTTCTTGCAGCTGTTGTATTGTAAGCACCAGAATATTTTCTGCTTTGGTATACCACAGCGAATAAACCAAAGATATAATCAGCTGTGTCTTTATGCTATCCAATAATTTTGTGCTCTTCGCATAGTTGGAGATGATAAGCAAAATGCTATTGTACAATCTGTCATTCCCATCGTCTTTGATCATATCACGAAACTGAACCATATCGTACTTGACTTTGTATCTTAAAGTCTGTGCAAAAAACAGAATAATATTCACTTTAGACGACTCATAAACATTTGTTGATAGGTAGGTAAGTGTGATCTCCCACGCTAAGGATGACCTCTGAAAGGCGTGAAGATACGCATTGAGGTCGTCAATGCTCTTTGTTCTGTCGTTGCTGTAGAGTTGCGCAATGTGGAAAATCACCTCTTCAGAAGTAAACATGGAGTAGAATAGAGAAAGGCCGGTGGGTTAACTTTATTTACTTAGTTAATTATTTAATTATTTATTAACTTATTTAATTATTTATTAACTTATTTAATTATTTATTAACTTATTTAATTATTTATT
>JAFNJT010000013.1:72028-108660 GCA_019649525.1 Hanseniaspora lindneri
TTATTTAATTATTTATTAACTTATTTAATTATTTATTAACTTATTTAATTATTTATTAACTTATTTAATTATTTATTTAAATAATTTCTTATGTCATTATTTATGTAATTAGTGATAAACTGGCTAAGAACTTTACTGAAGATGTTTCACTTTTAATCTTTCCTTGCTGAAAATTTGCATCTCAGTGAGGTTAACAAATTAAATTTTAAATTTTTAACAAAGTCACGTGACGGTCTGCTGATCCTGTTTTCATATGTCCGACACAGGATATCTTGCCAAGCATCTACACTGCACTTTTGAAATACAAGCACCAAAAGTTAATCATACTGCAAAATATTCAGGAGAACCCATCCACGGAAAATCACTATAACCTTGTACCAAAATGTCTGTTGCAAACACAAATACCGCACAGTTTAAAACAAACGCTCCGCTGGCAAAACTGGCCTCCTATATAAATAACTTGCAGACTGTCAAAATTGAAATGTCAGATAGTGAAAAGTTCAAAGCATACTACCTAAAAGGAACCCTAAAAGGGCTGGATGAGCATATGAATCTAATAATAGAAAACACATATAAAGTCAGCAAAAGCAACGACAAAGCTGAAGAAGAACTAGGCAAGGTTTTGCTGAAAGGAGATAATATACTTTTAATTAAAAATATTTAATGTGAGAAAAATATATTCATATATACAGGCAGTTTTTTTTTTATTTTTTTTTCTTGGATCTATCACATGAAATATGTTATTTCTCAAAAAAGAAACGCGATAAATAAAGTGGCTGCTAATAGCAAATATTAAACAAACAAGCTAGCAATCACATGCTATTATTTTTGTTTTTATTTTTGTTCTTGTCTCTGTTTTTCCTCATTGAGATATTCAAGAACCTTGGCAAACTTGGCTTTATCTTCCGGACCAGAAAAATCAAACACAGCACTGTCAATTTGGTTCATCAGTCTATTGTTTTCATATTTGCTGAAGTTTGCAGCTAAATTAGTAGTGGTTGCGTCACCAAAGGTATCAACATTTGGATTTTCAACAGCAGGATTCTCAAAGACTTCATCCAGTTTCGCACTTAGCTGTTTTTCGTTGGTTACAAATTTCGAGCTGCTTGATACTAAGTCAAAAAGAATATTGAAGTTCTTGATTTTATTTGCAATCACCCTTTTGTTGTCGTTGTATTCTCGCTTCAAAGCTAGCAATTCTTCTTCTTCAGCGCTTCTCTTATTTATCATTGGCACTTTTTCAATGTCATACTGGTTTTTATTGACAGAGTCTTGTTTGATTAAAGGAACATATTCAGGGCCTAGGTTCTGGAAAAAGTTTTTGATGGTTGGTAAAGCAATAGTATTGTCAACAGAGATGGTCTCCAATAGCTTCTTCTTCTGCTCAATGTCCTTCAACTTCATGCTTTCTTCAATTTTCTTTAATCTTAAATGCTTGTCAATCAATGACTGTTCCTCCTTTTCAACACTCTCCTTCAAATACTGTCTTTTCAAGTCCTGTGCTTTGAATCTCAGTTCATCAGCAAAGGTCTTTGGTTCCCTTTTATATTGTGGTTCTGGT
This sequence comes from Hanseniaspora lindneri, assembly GCA_019649525.1. Taxonomy (NCBI): domain Eukaryota; kingdom Fungi; phylum Ascomycota; class Saccharomycetes; order Saccharomycodales; family Saccharomycodaceae; genus Hanseniaspora; species Hanseniaspora lindneri. The sequence goes on from JAFNJT010000013.1 coordinate 73,590, forward strand.
GCTGTCTTTTGGATATAGTCATCAACATTAATAAAGACTGGATCTTTTGAAACCTCCTCAAAACTTTTTACCGTTTTAGGCAGCCCCAAAGATGGATCATAACCCTTTGGGAAATTAGACGTTTCCTGGATCTTTGCTTCAACTTTTGCTTGTTCTTCCAGGTAGAAAGGTTTCTGCTTCTCAGTCAAATGTTTTAGTATCTTTCTGGTTCTTGGAAACCTACCAGAAACCCCGCCTCTTTTTAGTGTTGCCTTATAAACCATAATTGAATAAGAGATGTTTGTTTACTGCTGCTTGTCCTGTTATAGATCTGCTGCTGGTGATTGATTTTCACGCTTAAATCAATCTCATAAGCCTAAATATCCTAACGAGATAGAGTGAAAATTTTTAAATTTGTTCAGAATTGTTTTTGATTTTTTTTTTTAAAAAAATTATTTTGAAAATTTTTCATAGCACTTTCTTCATTGGAATCGGATTTAAACAATCGCAACAGAACACCATACAATGGCCGGGTAAACATGTTTCATGAAGTTCTTCCACAAACTGTTTGATTAAAACATGCTATAAATATCCTGAAACTTCTTTATAATAATGTGCAACTCATATTATTTGATACTATGTCATTGGTAAACACACTAGTGTTGAATTCGTCTCATTGATTGTAGGTTCGTAAGCTAGCGGACTGATCCGATTATACATATAATGATACTGGGACCGCGCATGTACTGGATACACTGGTGTTTAATTTTCTGCCAGCGGTGAACAGAGATAATATCACTCGGCTAGTGTAACAGCAGTGACTTAATATAATATATCATCGCTAAACTAATATAATATATCATCACTGAACTAATATAACATATTATCACTGAAATACTCTGAACCCATCAAACTAACACCATACCACTAAATCACTCTGATATTGAACGCCCTGGTGCTGAAAAACTTGACCACACGAGACGGATCGTCGCCCACCTCGCATAAACAGTTTATCTCATAATTGCCAGGCACTAAAAATATGCAATCCACAGCAACAGAATGCTGGCTACCGTCAATGTTGAATGTACGCATACCATTCAGCAGCACTGTGTTTTTTCCGTCTTGAAGAACATCAACACCTGTAATTGTATCAATAACCATCAGGGAAACAAGAATATTCTGTTCCTTGCTCTCAGACATATTGACGCCCGGCTCCAAAACAATCGTTGCTGTTTGGCCCTGTGGCAATATGTCCTCATGTTCAGATAAGTAAATTGATATGTCCTGTCTATTGACAAGTTTTTGAAAGTTGTAACAGTCTTCAAGCTTTATGTTAGACAGCAAATTCATTTCGTAGAAAGCATCGCTATCTTTCTTGCTGGTGTACTTTATATTGATCAATCGATTGAAGTTCATTAAAATATTAAAAGCTATACTGTTCCCATTTGCAATCTTGTTTTCAAACAGTGACGATTCAATGGGGATAACAACTCTTCTATTTCGCTCATGGTTTAACTTGATTCCCTCAGACTCAAATAAGTTGCTATACTTGTACACCAGTGTTATGTTTTCTGATGAAATATTTCTAATATTCAGTAACAACAGCCATTTGAAATCATGATTCTTCCCTATAAACTCCAGCCAGCTTTCTTTTGACTCATATTCATCGCTTTCCTCAGCCCCTTCTAATGATATCTGTTCTGATGGTATATTATTAAAAGGAATAATCTCCAGATTTGTTACAATGAGTTTTTCTGAGTACTCCAAATTCCAAGGAATCCTCAAAGAAGAAATATATTTCACATTGCCTCTCAAAATACCATACTGCACTATTATCTCAGCATATTTAACTGGAGCAATCTTGAAATTTACAAAATCGATATCAAAATTTAACATCAAATCTCCTTTGTCAAGAAATTTATGGGATGCAGTAATGCACTGCTTCATTTGTTCAGTCATATAGGCATACAGCTGAGTTTCAGCTCGATTAATTTTCATTTTATTAAAGAATGCAAACGGATTCAGATCTTTGTTGCTAAATTTCAACTCAATGTCAAATACTTCAAACTCAATGTCGCTTTTAATTTCAAGTGTATGGTTGCAGTGGTTTATTAGATCGCATTCCAGCATTGAATTCATTTGTGAGCCACTGCACAGTAAAGGTTGTTCAGGTAAAATCTTGAATACGTCAATTTTCTTTTTTTGCAATTCCTTCAGTGAAATCATGTCACCTTTGAATTCATCCAACTGCACACAAAAATCCGCAACCTCTCTGAGATCATCAAAAGAATCCGACAAACACTTGACGTTTAAAGTTAAAAATGTATGCTGGTTCGGTTTTAAAGTTGTAGTTTTGAAATCAACAACTTGAAAACATTGAGAAATATCATTATTTATTTGAATGTCAGTCAGGTTTAACTCAACGTTGTAGTAGTTGAAAAGGTTTAACCGTAGGCAGAAAACTTCATTCTTGATATAAACATGTTCAACGACTGGTAATTTTTCTGCTCTAGAGTAATCTTTATTTCTGAACGGATTAAAAACCTCGTCTTTCATCAAAGAATCACCATCTTTTGACTCTTTCTGATTATCAATCAAAGGTAGCGCAATACTGCTATCCCGAGGAAGAACCTCGAATGAGAGTAATAAACTCTTATTATTCACTGGCCATTTTTCAATACCAGCAAAAATTTGTTTTTGTTCCTCAGTGGTGAAATATTCATAATTCTCAATACCAACTCTACAAATTTGGCTATTTAATGCTTTATCTTGGGATATTGATAGCAACAACAAAACCAATTTTTTGAGTATTTTTTTGTTGTGTATATTTTCTAATAGCAATTGAAAAACACAATCCACCACTGTTGAATTTAAAATTTTTATGTTGTTGATGTTGTGTTCCTTTGCAATATTTGAAAGCCAGTTGTAAACTAAAAATAAAAAGCTCCGTTTAATGTTGACAGTTTTTGAAATAGTCTGTTGAAATTGAATCCATCTCAAAGCATGGGAAATTGGTAAGTTACCTATTAAGTTAACTTTATCATATTTTTTCAACTGAAACTGCAGATCACTTTCCATTGGCTGCAAATAATTTGAATCAAAATTTGTTGTGATTTGAGTAATTTTTTCCAGCCAGCTGTTAAAATCATTGGTCTTTAACGCCAGATATAAAATGTTCAAGTATTTTATAATCGTGTTGTTAAATAAAATTGGAGTTATGAAGTTGCAAGCCTCATTAGCTGTGTACTCGTAATAGTGAATTAATTTTTCGTAGATGTTAGAGACAAGAAGAGGAAGTGCTTGTGGAAATATTACATGTTTCTTTGGTTTATCAAATTTGTTCTCATCAGGGAGCTCGCTTGTGTTGGATTTTAAACTGTTGACATCCGTGGAATTTCTGGGAGTACCGGATCTGGAATTCACTTTAGTATTGGCAAATTTTGAAGTATTGTGGTGCTTCACAATCCTGTCTTTGCAGATGCAATGCTTATCGTAATCTATAAGATAATCAACACATTGTGGAACAGTAACAAAGTTAGCGTCATCATTTGTCTCTGAAAGAGCAGCCAGATTTAGTATTACAAATATAGTCATTTCTAGGGAGTTCCCAAGCCACAAAAAATCACCATTCTTGTAAAACTGGATGGTGCATTCATCTAAAAGTTTCATTGCTGATTTATATTGGCCTGCTAGTATCAAAAGATTCGCCCTATACTTTATTTGACGAGATTTTATCTGTATATTAACGTCCGAATTGTTTATTCTGTACTTTGCTTTTGTCAACTGATAGTATGTGTTACTGGTTTCGGACATTGTGTTTTGAAAGTTCAATCTTACCTCTTCTTCGTCAAAATTTAAAACCGAATCACTTGGTGATCTCAGCTTCAAATACTTCAAAGACTTACAGTACTGTTTCAGTAGCCTAAAGATATTTGCAGCAATATCATAGTATGTTTCCACATCATTGAGCTGCTTCAAAGTAACTGTTTTGATGTAAATATTCTCATCATTTACAATAATTTTATCTGATACATTAGCATCTTCTTCTACCACAAGCTCTACAAAAGTGTTCCTCCAGGGTTCTAAATCATGGTATAAAAGCAGATCATTTTCTTCGTTTTCGCTCATCTCGTTGTGAATGTAGTAAAAAAACTTCATAAAACTCATTGGCGAATGTGATGGATTAAAAAAATGCAAATCTTCTTTTTCATCCTCATCTTCATCGTTCTCATAGTATTTAACCAGTTCCTTCAACTGTATCTTATGTTTAAGAACACCTAATAAATCAGAATCCTTTATCTCACTCTTTAAATTGTTTTTTACACGCACTCTAATACACGTTATATCAGCAAAAACATTGCTTGTAACCATTTCACAGTAGCCTAAATGATGTTTTTGGTCACGTTTCCGCAGTTTTGTCACCTGGGTTTATCCTTTTAATCCTAGTTTGTTACGTGTTTTTTTTCTTTTGGTTTTTATAACTGTAACTAAATACATTTTAAATCACTTGCGTGAAAGATTTCCGCTACCATAAATATAACGGCGCATTTGTCATGTGACTAAAGAAAAAAAAAGTTGGTTCAACTGCAATGCACGAGATAGTTATCTCCGACAAAGCACTTTTTTTTTTAAAAAAAACGATATACTGTTCAAGGAATTATACTTTGGGTGGCAAAAAACATTACTCTACCATAAATGTATAAAAGCACTAACAACTAAGAAGTGAAAAGTAATTTTAAAAACCACCAGAACATATAATTATTCTGTTTTCTTATCTTCAATGGCAGGATTATCTTTTGACAACCATCAAAGAAATCAATTTCTTCAATCCCAACATAATGTTTCCTTCAAAACTACCTCTACAGGTACCACTATTGTTGGTATCAAGTTTGAAAATGGGGTTGTTATAGCAGCAGATACAAGATCTACACAAGGGCCTATAGTGGCAGACAAAAACTGTGAAAAATTACATAGAATGGCACCAAGAATATGGTGTGCAGGAGCAGGAACAGCAGCAGACACTGAAGCTGTCACTCAACTTATTGGATCTAAACTAGAACTACAGCAACTATACTCTAAAAGGGAGCCTAGAGTTGTTTCTTCTTTGCAGATGCTGAAACAGCACTTGTTTAAATACCAGGGACATCTTGGAGCATATTTGATTGTGGCAGGAGTTGATCCTACAGGAGCCCATTTGTTCTCCGTCCAGGCGCATGGTTCTACAGATGTTGGATACTACCAGAGTTTGGGGTCCGGTTCCTTGGCTGCGATGGCAGTATTGGAATCTGAGTTTAGAATGAATATGACCAAGGAGGAGGCTATCAAGCTTGCAGCCGATGCTATTGAAGCGGGTATATGGAACGATTTAGGTTCAGGTTCTAATGTTGATGTCTGTGTGATGGAAATCGGCAAAGATGCGCAGCTCTTGAGAAACTATAGAACACCTAATGTCAGAGAAGTCAAAGAAAAGTCCTATAAGTTTGCTAGAGGAACTACGGGTATTTTGAGAACAGAAGTCATAGCTGAATTTGAAGTTGACACATCAGCATAAGCGACCATTTACAAGGATATATAGTATAAGCAATGATCTTTTGTTTGCAAGTTGTGGCTTTTGTTCCAATAAAAACAGCAGAATCAATGGAATCAGACATTTTTTTCTTCAAAACTGATAAATCGTTATTTGCTTCAAAACTAATGGAATCAGACATTCTTTTCTTTAAAACTAATGGAATCAGACATTCTTTTCTTTAAAACTAATGAAACGTGGTTTTCTTCAGAACTAATCAAACAGGCTTGCTTTCCCATCCCTCTAGATGTTACCTAAGACCTTGTTTGTAGCCTCGACAATGGCCACGTGCTCAGTTGCATGAAGTCTAGCTTCGTACTGTTCCAAAGTTTCCTCTTCTGGATTAATGGTCAATTTCTTGACAACAATAGGTTCTCCTTTGTCAACATCTTCTATCACATAGTGGCACATGCATCCAGCGACAAAGTTTTCGCCGTTTTTGGCTTTCAGTTCCTGTGCATGTTCATACGCCATGTCAATTGCATGAACTGTTCCATCAAACGCTCCAGGCAAAGCAGGATGTAGATTTATGATAGGAATGTCGCTGTTCACGCTTGACAAACAATCCTTACCTAAAATTAGCAACCACCCAGCGCAGACCACTATGTCGGGTTTGGTATCATTGATGATTTCAGCCAACTTTAGCTCAAAAACAACTCTCTGAGATGCTCTTTTTTCTTTATCCTCCTTTGGAATTCCTTTAAAATACGGATATAGAGAGTGCACTGTTGTAGGGATGTTTTTTTCAGCTGCTCTGGTCAAACCATAGGCGTTTTTGGATGATGAAATGACGCTCACGATTTCCGCATTTGGAATTGTGTTGTCCTCTATCTTGTCTATTATGGCCTGCAAATTCGATCCTGAGCCTGAAATCAAGACGGTGATCCTCTTTTTGGCACTGTTCTTTTTGTTGCAGCAAGGCAGATACTCCTTTATTTTGCTTTTGATGGCTTCTCTGTTGTTGTAAACAAAGTATGAGGCCGCCAGGGTTGCTCCTACCAGCACGGTGATGTTTTTTCTGCGTGATCCCAAAGCTGTTTTCATTGGTTCAGTTTCCTAGAATTGATTTATTTGTTGCCTAAAATTGATTTGTTTGTTGCCTAAAATCTTTGATTTATTTTTTGCCTATGATTTTTGAATAAATTGTTGCCTAAGGTTTTTGATTTATTTGTTTCTTGGTAGCTGGTATTACAGATACAGTGATATTGATGACTGCAGCTGAACCATACAGTGTGGTTTAAAACAAAATTCACTTCTTTCAGTTAGAGTTTTTTGACTTCTGCAGAACCAGGTAAAAAAAAAAAAATTAAAAAAAAAAAAGTTTGAAAAAAAAGAAGTAATGCACGTGACATGACTCAGCTGCAAATCATGTTTCAATTATTCATCTGAATACACTAACAAATGGTTGCACAAACATCAAAGCAAACAGGTATTTATGGCTTGAAAGAGCTATACAAGTATATATATCAACATTACAATTCGTTTGCATTGACGAGAGAAACTGTTTTATACCCGTGATACCAAAAAAAACACTTCCCCTTTTCCATCAGTGGCGGCAAAAGTCAGTGTGAATGTGGTTGCATTCTTTAGATCCAGCAGTATCATCACAGTTGTATTTCAGCAAACTTTGCAGCTCCTTTCTCACCTGATCCTCGTTCAGATCTTTCCCGATAAGAACAAGTTTTCCAGCAGCCATTGATTCCAGAGGCGTGGCAGCTGTATCCATTATATCAAATGTGTCTCTGACACCCTGCAAAACTTTATAATCAAGACCGTTTCTTTCCTTCTTTGTGAAAGGATCAAATCCATCAGATATTATCAGCCCTTTTGATCTCATAATCTCGCCGTACTGGTCTGCCGTGGTGTCATTTCCACCCTCACTTGCATAGTTGTAGCCAAAGTTTTGCCAGTGAAGCTTCTGCAAATACTCTCTCAAAGCGTCAAACTGTTCCACTGTTGTTAGCACAGGAAAATCAATTTTTACAGTTTGGATGCCCTGATCACTGTGGTTTGAGACGTTTTCTGTCTCGAGCTTGTCACTGAAATCAGTAAAATTTGAGTAGCCGTTGAGGAATAGAATCTGCTTTAGATCTTCTAGTCGTCCAAAAGAAGTCTCAATTGTTTCGCTTGAATTATTGATTGTGTGTAGCTTTTTCAGCAAAAGTGGCAGCTTTTCAGCATCTATTTTGTCTGTTTTATTCAACACAATTTTGTCTGCGATCGCAATCTGTCTGATTGCTATATCATTTTTCGTCTGATTATCCAGTATGGCCTCGATATTAGAGCCGTCTAGCACAGTTATGATACCGTCTAGTTTTATATTCGTCATTAACCCATCATCAAGCCAAAACATTTTCGCTATATTTCCAGGCTCAGCTAGTCCTGAAGTCTCCAGAATAATGTAATCTATGTTGTTTTTTTGTCTCTTAACTAGATCTTCTATGGCTTTGACGCCAACATCTTTCACGGAGCAGCAAATGCATCCATTTCCTAGATCCAGCCACTCTACTGAATTATTTTCATCCTTACTGGATGATTGCTCCTTATTATAGATAGTGATCGATTTTTCTATGTCTAAAGTGTCACCAAACTCGTTCATAATCACAGCAATCTTTAAGTTGGATGTATTCACAATATTTGTAATGTAGTTTAGCATAGTGCTTTTTCCTGAGCCTAGGAACCCCGTGATTATGGTTATAGGTATCTTTGGTTCATCTGTGCTGTTGGAGTCGGCAGCATGGGAAAACTGTTTATTACAGGACTCAATTTTCTCTTCAGTGATCATCTTCACTGTATCTTTGAGTTTATTAACGTCAATCTCCGCTGTAGATGTAACTAAAGAGGGAATAGTGTCATTTGAGTCCACGCTAAAGTCCTTTAACTTTTTGTTCCTGTTTTTACTTCTAGTGTCAAAACTCATTCTTTGTTATTGTGGTTATTTATAACACTGGGCGTTTCCTTTATAATAAGAGCTTGAATTAAAGTTCCAGGTTCAATTCTTGTTTGTAAAATAACAATATAAAATACTCTAATAAAGATGCTTGTGTTTTTGATCTTAGAATTGCTTTTTTTAATTGCTAAGACTTCCTGGTAAAGTAATTTTTAATTCTTTTTATACTTGGTGCTTGTTTTTGTTAAAAATTTATTGTTTACAATTTCATAATTTTGACTTTAGTTTATAAATTTTTGTTACTTAATCTTAATAAATTAAATAAATGTAAACATATATTAATTTTTTTTTTTTAAAAAAAAACGTCACGTGAATTTATTGTGTTTTAGCATCATAAAATTTTTATGTTTTTTCTTTTAAAACGGCGCAACAGTAGGAGACTAAAAACTAATAAAGTTTATTCAATTAAGCAATATCTGTTTATATGAGGGATACAAATAAAGCCATAATTCACACCGATTCAACTAAAATAAAACAGCCGGAACAATATAAAACAACCGGAACAAACTGAAATACTCAGAATAAACTAAAATAACAAGATCAAACCTTCTTGATAAGTTAATCACCTGGTTTGTTTAGGAATAAGTACTCTTGGCTGTTTTATCTTCAGCTTTCTTTTGGTTTGATTTGATAGGGGTTACTTACTGCGGTATAAGATTTTTCCCCTTTTAAACTTGTAACAAGATAAGAAATGACTTTACCAATAAGAAGATGTCCTTATTTTTTGCCAAGAATTGCTACTCATGGTTTTGTTGAAGAACATGACAGACTAGTTTCCACAGCCATATCAAAACTGAAAGTTGTTCAGTTGAAAGTAGTTTTAGGAATGTACAAGCTTCCAAAAGATGGATTAAAGAAGAATCATGTTGAGTTATTGATGAAAAAATGGGACTATCTTAAAGAGGTTATCTATTTTAATCCCGATGAGGCAACGAAAAGGCAGATAGCAGCATATTATTTTTATTATATTTTGTGTATAATCAACAACTATCCTAATGATTATAATCGTTTTATTCCAAACGGTGCTACATTTGAAAAGTGTTTCTTGAGGTCACCAAATGGCGATATTGCTTCTCTGTTTGCAACAGCATTAATTATGGACCAAAAAGCTTCATATGTGACTTTTAATAGAGAAATATTTTCATCGGCGGCTATAGCTGAAGCTCAGGAACTTGTGTCTGCGCCTATACGTTACCAACATGCTCAACCCAATAACATGAACTCCGGAACTCCATATTCTAATGGGATATATTCAAATGCTCATAGGAATGGTTCAATGGGGACATCACAGTTTAACAGTTATGCTGATGATACCTTGGCGTTGTTGAATAATTTTGATTATATCAAATCTCCCTTCTTTGTGAAGGCACGATCGGTGAAACGGCAGATTTTACCTAAATCGAACATTAAAAAAGTAGAAGTAATTAAGTTTCAACTCTCGAATGCTGACGTTGAAAGATTGAACAGAGGAAATAAAGAAAATACAGCATACTCGTATGAATTACTCCTGTATTGTGCTCCAATCAAAAGCATGATGAGCAAGAATGAATGCATCAGTTTCCCGTCCCCAATAGAAATAAAAATAAACAATATTCAAATTTCAGATTACATTAGAGGCATTAAAAACAAACCAGAAACAGCACAACCAGCCAGGTTGACAGAGCACACAATTAAAGATGTGCTAAAGGACAATACTATTCAAATCACATTTCTTCGGACAAACTTTCAATATGTTTGCAATGTTTATTTAGTAAAGTCATACAACGGTCTTCAACTTTACAACAGAGCTATCAAAATTAATGAGCATATAGATAAACCAACCACAATTGCAAAAGCGCAACAAATACTAAATGAGGATGACGAAGAGCTGCAAATGGAAACTATGAGAATGTCGCTACAGTGTCCAATATCTTATTCTAGAATGAAATTTCCTGTAAGGTCACGGTACTGCAATCACATTCAGTGTTTTGATGCTCAGTGGTATCTGGAAGCTCAGCGGCAGGTGCCTTTATGGGAATGTCCTGTCTGCCAGGATAAAATAAACCTCACAGATATAAGAATATGTGATTACACCACTGAGATTTTGAACAACTGTAAAAACGATAGTGACGAGCAAATTGAGATCAGAAAAGATGGCTCTTATAAATACTTGGAAAACGAATATGGATCTACTGACGATGAAGACGATGAAGATGATGATTCTGACTCTAATAATCAAACTGGTAAATCCTTTTTCAAAAATAACACGTCAAAAAAGAAAAGCGAACTCGAACCTGAGGTTATTGTGCTGCTATCAAGTGAGGACGAGGAGGAAGAAAACCACCAATCTCAGCCTGCTAATTCAGACGCTACATCCCACTTACCATTACCTGTTTTGGAAACCGCAGAAACAGAAGAGCGCGTTGGAAACATAGTCCCAGAAACTGCAGATGAAGATGACGGTGAAGATGAAGATGAGGAAATGCCGTCTTTAAGAAACGATGGCAGAGATTTGACAGCACCACTGGCTAACCACTACATTCTCAACAACCCTGCTGCGCAGAACATCAACGAGGTTATCGGAAACACGAATTCTACGTCTTCAGAGCAGGAAACTAACACGCCTGTTTCAAATAAACCACCTGCCAATGAAAATAACCAAGCTGAACCTGCAGAAGCAAACCACGCAGGAGACCAGCTGAGAAAACGAAGAGCCTCCACTGAACTGACAAGAGAAACAGTTATAGACCTGACTGGAGACGATTGATATCTGTTTCAATGTTGTGCAATGACAGTTCTTATAAATTATATATGATGTAACAAGTAGTAGATGCTGCAAGTACTAGATGTAACAAATATTAGATGTAACAAGTACTATATGTAACAAATATTAGATGTAAAAAGTACTATATGTAACAAGTAGTATATGTAAAAAGTACTATATGTAACAAGTAATAGATGTAAAGACTAATATATGTAGCAAATATTAGATGTAAAAAGTACTATATGTAACAAGTAGTATATGTAAAAAGTACTATATGTAACAAGTAATAGATGTAAAGACTAATATATGTAGCAAATACTAGATGTAACAAGTACTATATGTAACAAACACTATATGTAACAAACACTAGATCTTTCGCCTAGCTGATGAACGGGATACCAACGCCAACTTTCTGCTTGAAGACTCTGTAATCCTGGCCAAAAAACGTGACCAGGTACTTCTCTTCGATCTGTATTCTATCTTTGAAGAATTTCCACAGAACAGCAGCAAAGACCAGACAGCTGACAAAGTTGAGACACAGAAGCTGGCACCCTATAGACCAATAGAAAAAGCCAAAATAGGAGGGGTGTCTTGAGATTTTGTAGATTCCGCTAGTAACCAGCACGTGGCTGTCGCTCTTTGTATTCTGGACAACATGGTTGAACGATCTTCCACATGTGATCATCGCCAGAGTTCTGCATATCTGGCCCACAGTGGCCATCAAAAATCCAATAACCATCACTACTTGAAGCCTCTTTGAAATCTCAGTTTTGATAAAGTACGTCTTCAGTATGCATTCAGAGAGCGAAAAAAGTGTCGCTATGGTGTATTCGTTTCCGTTTCTGAGAATATAGGAGTTTGTTGTCACCTGTGTAGGGTTGTATTTTGCGGTGATGTAGAATTCTAAGAAATGAAAGACGCAGAGAAATATTAGGTTCAGTGGCAGACCAATGAACTTAAACCTCGTTATATTTGTCAGAAGCATGCCCAAACACAACCCCAGTGCCAATGCTGTCAGAGATATCTCCGGCAGATCATTTTGCGATATGTCTGGCTGGGGCTTGAGAGAGTTGTGTGTTTCTTCTTTGCTCTGGCTCATTTTTCCTTTTTGGGTTGCGGTGCTTCCTTTCAAATCTTTAAATTTAATTTCTTTAAGATCTATAAATTTAATTTCTTTAAGATCTATAAATTTAATTTCTTTAAGATCTATAAATTTGATTTCTTTAAGATCTATAACTTTAATTCAATGCAAGCAAATATGTTACTGCTCTGATGGTACATTCTAAACACCAATTTCAATACACATTTTTTACAAATGTTCCCCCAATAAGCATGTCTCATATATGTATTTTACTAAAACTTGAATCTCATTTCTTATATTAATTTTTTTTAAACAAGTTTCGTGAAAGGTCACGCGCTAAGAAGTGAAATATTTATTTTTTTTATTTTTATTTTTTTTTGGTTACTACACTCACTCTTAATTCCGCTGCACAACACTAACATTAATATACACATATTTGCCTAATTCGGCGATATCAGTTACTTGGCAGCTCTCCGATGTTTTAGCGGTCTTAATTTATCAATATTCTTCACATATATCTGTTTGTAGACGGGTGTTTCAAGACTTTCTATGTAGGGAACGATGTTTCTTTTGCTAGTCATCACTTTTTTAATGTTATTTGATCGCACTTTCTTGAAGTTCTCACTTTTCTTCTTCCAGATCTTCGTATTCTGGAGCACTTTTTCAGGTGTCTTTGTACATTTGTACAACAGTTTTATGTTGTTCGGAAGTTCAAATTTACCGCTGGACTGCTGCTTATTGCTGCCACTTGCTATATCCGCGGATGCTGCAGAGGTTTCCTTGGAGACTTTCATTGCACTGGTTATATAGCTTGAAACGTACCTAGAAGTGCTGCTGTTTTCCTCACACAGATTCAAAAAACGCTTGGTGTATTTGACAACCGCAATCTCATTCAGAAGCGACTCCTCCAGACGGTCGGATGACGATTCAGCGTAGTAGTTGTTGATGCTTTTTTTGAATCGTTTATGGTTGTTTTCATCCAAAGTGGATGTGTAATAGGAGTCCTTGTTGAACGTTTTTGGGTTGATTTCCTGTATTTCAAACATTGCGCGTATAAATATGGTCAGAATATAGAGATTAATTCTTTTGCTGCGCTTACTGCATGGGTTTTTTTGGTTTTAGTTGATGTTATCTGTCTTGATGGGTGCTTTCAGTGCTGGTGCAGTTTATGCGAAGGAAACTAAACAAGAACCACATGATCCAAAAACATTGATACGGTAGCGGGTTAACACTATTTTGATATGGTAGCGTTTAAATCACCCTGGTAGACAATACATGGCTACAAACTGGTTTAACTAGTTTGTTTTAATACTCCCTGAGTTGGAAACAAGAAAGAAACACCAAGCGCATAGAATAAGATTTAGTCGCATATTCTCTCTTTCAAAATTTTTCGGCCGAAAATATGCAGACCGTACAACTAATACAGCAATCTGAATACCATGTCTTGGTGGTAATAGGTTTTCGGGTATAAGTGCAACGTGACTGCTAAATTCAGTTACTGCTTGAATAATAGTGATAGCCCCACGTATAAATCAGTTCTCAAAACCTAGCCATATATAAAAAGACACGAATACTTCCAAAAAGGCCTTAAACAACCCAATCAGCCCGTGCTCGTTTTGTACTTGTTTGCCCACACATCAGCTATCTTTCTGCTGGCTTCGGATTTAGCGCTGCCAGAGCTGTTCTGCTGTATTTTGATATCTTTAATCTTGTTTTCAGCAGTTTCATTTTTTTCATTCTTTTCATCCTTTTCTTTTCTTCCAGCTAAAGGTTCTTTGCTAGCAATCACAACGTTCTCATTTCTTCCAAGTTTTTTTCCAACGCTGTGCTGGAAATATTTGAGTTTTCTTTTATTTATACCTTGAGTATTTATATTTAGAAGCGCGTCAAACCATCCGGGATATAGTGGCATGCCTCCGCCAAATCCATATGAAGAAATAGATCTTTCACTATTCAAACCGTAATTTGGATTAGCGACCTTGAACTTGCGCACATCGCCCTTTAGATCTTTACTAGTTTCCCAAATATACTGCGGCTCTTTTAAGTTCAGCAGTTTGTATTTAATAAAACCATAAACAGGACCTAATGATTTGGTAGCCAGACATGTGTAGATATACCCACTAGCAAGTCCTAAAAGACCTGATTCCATTATAAAGGCGCCCCTAGCAGTAAATATAAAGCTAAAAAAAAGATCAAGCAGGACCGCGTATTTGCATTTGATCGGTATTATGCCGAAGTATTTTAAATCATTGTCCCAGAATACCATAGAGTATGTAAAACTGAGTGCCATTTGCAAACTTGGCTCCAAAAACCAGTAAATTTGATTTTTAAAATAGAATGTCATCAATACAATCATTGTCATATTGAAGAATAAGAAATACAAATACTGCACTTTCCTAATAAAATAAGTTATTTCAAGATTCTGAGAGTGTATGTACAAGGAATAAAATCGCATTAATAAAGGCAAAGCATTGTCGACCCTGTGAATAAAAAAAAAGGAACCAATTATTCTTTTTGGTTCTTTTAAAAGAATTCTTGGAACATTAATGTATATTAAGGAATTGCGGGGATCAATGACATCCAACAAAGGCAAAAAAGTGCATATGGCAGTTGCTATTAATAGAAATCTAGTAACAGGCAAGAAATGTTCAAACATTTTTGTTTTTTGGTTAATTTTATGATTTTATTTTTGCTTACTTATGATTCAATTGTGTGTTGTCATATATTCATTTGCAACGATAAAGGTTTCACGTCGGGGTTAATTTTTTGTTTTTCTTTTATGAACCGTGTTTAAAACCAAAATTGTCAACAGCAGTTTGTCACGTGCAATTAATCGAGCCATGCGGATTTAATGTACCCTGCCACATAGGGAAATGGTAGCTTTCAGAAGTTAGCGTAAATGACTCCATCACAGTGATACAAAGCTAGCTCCGCTTACAAGATAAAACATTAGCAAGCATTTTTAGAATGCAAAGTTTTTCCACAATTCTGTACAAACTTGGATGTTAACTTTTGGCTAGGTTTCTCAGTATGTTGTGAACATTAAATATGATTACCATAATATAGAGATACAGATATATGGAACAAGTAGTTCAAAGCTTCTAGCTGAGTACTATTAAATAATCTATGAAAATAAAAAAGATAAAACAGCTGTTTTAACAAGAAAAAATCAACTAAAAGTTCTGTAAAGACCAGCAGCCTGAGTTGGAATTTAATAAATAACTGTCTTCCTTCAAAACTTAATGTACCTCACGTGGATCAATTGCTTTTTTTAGATCCATACACATCACGTGATTCATACTGTTATATTTCCATTTTCGGTTATCTTGAACAGAAAAGAAAATACCTAACTTTAATCAAAAAAAAAAAAAAACAAAAAATTAAAAATAAAAATGTTAATGGAAACTAGTATTACAACTAGAAGCAAGTTAATCTAAGTGTGTATTTGTTAAAATAGCTTAAGATAGATTATATATAAAAACCCGGAACAGGAACTGAATAATATCCATAAATAAAATAAAAAAAATTATTTGCAGATGGCTAAACCTTTCACAAATAAAGATGTCCTTACAAGAGGAATGAAATACAAGAATGGTAAAACCAAAAACAAAAAGAATGTTAAAGCAGTGGAAGAAGTTGTCTTTGATAAGAGTTCCAGATTGGACTATTTAACTGGGTTTCACAAGAGAAAATTGGAGAGAAAGAAAAATGCTCAGATTTTTTTGAAGGAACAAGCCAGACAAATGAAAATTGAAGAAAGAAGAAAGCTGAAACACGAAAGAGAAGAAACTGTCCAAAAACAACTACAGGAAATGAAGGAAAAGATGAAAGAAATTGGAGATTATAAATCCTCAGACGATGAGGACGCTTTTGAAGAATGGAACGGGTTTACTGAGAAAACTACAATTGAGAGCGTTTCAGCTGAGAATTCAAGTGATAGTGATGATGATGAGGTGAAAAACAAGCCAATATTGAAAAAGAAAACAGTATATGAAGATAACACGCAAGTGCAGCTTGAATCATTGGAGTCGAATGATAATTTTGAGTTCTTGGCTACTGTCAACAGAGTCGATATCAAGTCAAGCGAAGATATACTAAACAAATCCATTAAAAGGGCTTCGGATTATGCAAATTTTATGGGAATGGGATCCAAAGACGATGTTAAATTAATAGCCAAAGAAAGTTATAAAGAACAGGCAAGCAAGAACAGTAAAAAGAAAAAGAAATTTAGATATTTGACAAAGAATGAAAGAAAAGACAATCAATACAAGGCCTATAAGAACAAACACAGAAAGTAAAAAATTACAAATTTTATAAATACGCTTTTATATAAAGCTAATCTGATATCCATTTATTTTTTTCCAAAAGAAATTACAACTTCTTTTCCAAAAGAAATTACAGCGCGTAATACTCATAGTCAAATCTTAACAACACCCACACCAATCGTCTGTTGATTTCCAGCATCAATGGTATTATTTCAATATCGTTAAACAAGTCCTTGTATAAAAATGCAAACTTGGATACAACGGCCAATAACGCCAGTACAAAGATAACTTTTTTGTTCAAAACTCTTGAGTCAATTCCCAAGTGCAGTTTCCAATCCATCAATATGTCCCATAATCCACCGTAGATGGCCTGTGCAAGTTTCAAATAATGCAGAAGATCGTTGTTGATACCGTGGTAGTGACAGTACAAGATAGGATAATTGAATCCATACTTCAACACATTCAACCAATTTTTTTCTCGAACACACTGCAGAAATCTGATACTGACAATATAGCTGTTGATGAACACCAAGACAGCAATACGATCGGTAAAGTTGTATTGCTTTAACTGAAATAGGATCAGAGGAGTAAAAGAGAGCAGAATATCAGATTGAATAACAATTTTGAGTCTATCCTTAGCATTTATAGAACATTTTAAAATTGTGCTTAGCTTGTCTCTTGGAACACACTTTACTGCTATGTAAACAGTAGCTATAAGAGACAGTGCTCCTGTTATTAATCTTTCTAAAACATCCTTATCTGGAGAAATCAGTGTCACAATCAAACCTCTAGAAAGAAGCAAAATCGTCAAAGCTTTTGTTAACTTGACAATTGTGTTTATATGCACCAAATGAGAGTTCAGTGAGCTATCTGCCTTTTGGTGATCATTGCCTTGTAGCTTTGTTTTGTTTGAAAATATCTTGTTGAAGAAGGGATACTTTGTCAAAAGCTTTTGATAAACGAAATCAAAATAGAGTATGAAAACAGCCAAATAAAATTGCCTAGGAACAAGCAGATTAAACAGGAAATCTTCTTCAAACATTGTGAAGGCAAAATTGTGGTAGTATTTGCTGGTTCTGGTGTAAGATGATGCTTAAATTATATACATACGAAACACGAATTAATTTAAATTTTTTTATTTACTTTTTTTTTTCTGCCAAAAATTAGTCACGTGACAGACGAAATGTATTTCAGTATTTACAGCGAATATGGGTTTGGTGTTTCAAAAAGAGGCAAGAAATCTCAGAATTGATGTAGAAACATATAGTCCTAAGTGATGTCTAAAGATACAGTCATAAAACAGTGTTTGTTCAATCTCATTAGTACGATGTTCAAAAAATATCACTGTTTTTTTAATCACAAAAAACGACAAAATTGGTCAAGAAAAAAAAAACAATTTCATACGTTGTTACAGATCGGTGCAGTTGTTATCTAATTCAGAATAGAGTTTGAATAATTGGTGTAATCCTCGTCTCCTTTGAAAAGACTTCATGATTAGCATGAAAATTATTTGTAACATCATTATCAAATAACAATAAAAACCCCCAATAAAAAAAAGAAACGAATATTCCAAACACAAGGCTACTATTTTTCTGAATTCCATAATATACATTAAATCACATATCAAATACATCAACAAAATCAACCGTAGTTATCAAAAATTTTTTAGAAATAAATAAAAATCAGAATTTTCAGTGTTTGGCTATGTCAATAGTTCGTTCATTTGGCGAATCCGTTTGGGGCGACAACTAGTCATCATATTTATTTATTTAAGTTAGATGCTATTGAGTGTATCGATATAAATGAATATAATGTATTTTATGCTGCTTCAGAAAAACAGAGTTCTTTGTGTATGGCTGTAATAAGAATGCAAAAGTTGGTGTTCAACACGTTTAAAATTACTTTATAAATGCCACATGTCCTTGATTTTTTCAATTGGTACTTTACTTTGGTTTTCTTTTTAATAATTTTTTTTTTATTAAATCACTTCTTAGTTACTCACTGGGATATAATTTGGTAACAGGAGGTAGCCTCTCTTTTTATAGTTAATTTTTTTTTCCTCCACTGAAAAAAAACTTAAATATGTCTCTAAGAGGAAATAATGCTTGGATTTCTTCTTTTGGACATATGAAATTGGCAGCAAGATCAAGAAAAAAAAATAAAAAAAAGAAAAAAAATAAAACCCAAAACTATGTCCGATTCAAAATAGTTTTATTGAAACAACACAACTCTGAAATTTTGATAAAATTTTAGATATAAATATCTGAGTTGAGAACTCAAGTATCAACAAAAAATAAAAAAAATAAACATTAAAAGCCCTGATAGATGCAATCTAAAAGAAGAATTAATAGGTCCAGGGACTCTGATGGTGAAAGAAAAAAACAGAAAATAGATGAAGATGAGTACATACAGGATAAAGAAAAATGTAGATATACATTGATAGGTGGCATACCGACAAGTTCAGAGATCATTGGAGATGAAGTGAAAGTTGAAGGAGATGAAACCAAAACTGAAGGAGATGAGATTGGTGATACTTCAGATAAACTAATGACAGTGTCAGAATCAGGGGTTTTACAGGCATCTTTGATAGAGTCTATAAAAACTTTACTTCATGAACCAGTTATTTTTAAAAAATATTACCATAAAATCAGAGATACTCATAATATAAATAACAACATCTCAATTAAAATATTTTTTTTAAAGCTTTCATATTTAACCAGAGTGAACGAGCAGCCATACTTTTACTACATGCCGTACCTTAATTATTACAAAGAACTACTCAGGGCCCCAAATGGCAAGCATAGCATTAAAAATGCACCTGATGAGGTGACACATCAATCGATGAATGGTTCCATGCATAGATTGTTTGATACGGTAATGCAGGTGAATAACTTTCATCAATTTCAGATTCGATTGTTTATTTTGAAAAACGATGAGATAGAAGAAGAATATGATCTGCAGCAAAGTAAGATAAAAGAAGATCTACTTGAAGCAAGAGAAAAAACTAAAGAACTCAAACTAAAAGCCAAACAGGATAGGATAGAAAGACAACAGCGCGCAAAAGAAGAGAAGATTATAGAAAAAGAGAAACAGAAAGAGGCAAAAAAACAACTTTTGATTACTAAACAAAAGGAGAAAGAGTTAAAACAGCAACATAAGGCTGAAGAAAAGATAAAACGTGAACAGGAGAAAGAAGAAAAAAGAAAGGAAAAATTATTGAGAGAGCAGCAGAAGAGGGAGAAGATGATAAAATTAGAAGAATTCAGAAAAAGGATAGCTGATATTGATCTTGAGAAACATGTTTTGAAAGAGAAAGAAAGAAAAGCACGAGCAGAACATATGAGCAAACACACCCCCAAGGATGCTAAAAATGATAATGGAACCAGCGAACAGGAAAAGAAGGCACTAGAAGACAAAAAGATGATCTACAATTTGAACCAAATGGGCAAAAAAGATCAACATCTGTCTCATTTGATGAAGGTTTTAGCTTCTGGAAAAGGCACTAAAGAAGAAATATCTGAATTCAAAACTTTCATGGATAAAGCAAGAAAAATGGATGCTCCGCCTGGTTGGAATAGCAAGGAACAAGAAAGTTTTAAACAGAAGAAAAAAGAGGATATCGAGAAACTGAAAAAACAAAAGAAAGAAAACGAAGAATCTTTGTACGAAGAGCTGAGCAAAATTCAGGATATGAAGAAGAAACTTCAAGACGAGAAAGACAAGCTGATGCAAGAAAAAGATTCTTTTTTGAGAGAGCAAGAGGAAATTGAAAAAAATTACAGGAAGTCCTTGGTCATGGAAATCAAAACTTTAAAAGATGTTAAAAAGGAGGCAACCAACGAGTCTATAAAAGAAGACCAAGCAGCTGAGGTGACAGCAGCAGCTGCAGGAAATGAACAGCAGAGTACAACCGAAAAAGAAGTTGAGCACAAGCAGCAACAAAATCAAACTGCTGTTGATGAAAAGCAGCTACAAAATCAAACTGCTGTTGATGAAAAACAGCTAAAAAATGAAAAAGAAGTTGATGAAAAGCAGCTACAAAATCAACCTGCTGCTGATGAAAATCATTTAAAAAATCAAACTGATGTTCATAAAAAACAGCAAGGTAGCCAAGAACTTGAGGGCGAAAACAGCGAACCTGTAAAAACAGAGGACACTACTGAGTCTCAGCTGAATGGGGATGATAAAACCAGCAATTCTGAACCGACTGTCGAGTTTAAAGATCAAAATACTGAAGACCCTGATCCAGCTTCTGACGAACTGAAAAGCGTTAATGGGACGTTGAAAGGTGAAAAGAAGAAGAAAAAAGTGCCTTATGATGAACAGCTAACCACTTTTCAGAGCAAATACACTTCCAAGTGTGACTTGGTGTTTGAGTTTTTAGATAACAGCAACGATAGGTATTTGGTTCCCAAAGATTCAATACTAGAGTATAATCAGAGTAGTGGGGTATTAAAGCTATCATGGGTTACCATACTTAACTACAAGGAGATAGATCAGAAAATTCCCAAAAAGAAAAGTTTGAGGTTTAATTATTTGGAGAATATGAGACAGCTGTTTCCTATTGATATTCTTCAGAAAAGCGGCGTGGTGCCTATATTTGTCACCAACACGGTCCAGTTTGAGATGCATGCAAAGTTTTTGCCAATACTCAAAGCAAATTTAATAGAGCAGGAAGAGGTATTCAACACAATGGATTGGATAATAAAGAATGGCCAAAGAGCAGAAACCCATAGTGTAGTTTACAGATTGAAGGAAAACGAAAAAAAAGAATTTGATCTCGCTACAAAATTGAGAGAAGAGGTTTACAAATATGAGCTTGCGAGATCGAGATTTAAAAAATAGGTATCCTGTTTTGAGAAATCAGCTTTATTTTCTTCTTCTTTTTTCTTTTTCTTTTATTTTGTTTTCTACCTGGGGCTATTCTTAAAAATATCATCCTATATACCTCAATTCTACACCATAATGCAGCATATTGTCTAATGGATTGACGCTATTTAATAAATTAGTATCTAGTTTCATAACAGCTCCAAAACTCAATGTGAAATTATCACTTAACTGCAATCCATGTTTGAATCTCAAGTAATGGTCGCTAAAATTCACTGCCACCTTCAACTGTCTATACTGGTAACCAATATTTAACTTGGATTTTAACGAATAAATGTTCATGAAGAAATGGGAAAACATACCTGATCTTTTTCTGTTAATGGAATCATAGCAGTGCAAGTTCTCCCACATTCCAAATGTAACTATCAAATGACCCAACAGGGGATTTATGTTCATGGAAAAGTTCAAAGGCTTTGCCTGCTGGGATGATACAGTATCATACTGAAACGAAATTGAGGAATGGGGGGTAAAGTTTTTGAATCCATGCCAAACCTCAAAGCCGAGCTTGAAACATGATTTTTCTATTGGATTATTCCAAATCTTTTTAAGGAATTTGCATCCTACAAGAGTTTCAGTAGTGTTGTATGTGAGCTCAAGAAAATTTCTATCGCTTTGGTACTGAAGGGATGTGGTAGAATTTAATGTCTGAGCCACAGAATCAGATTGAAAATTCATCATAAGCCTAGTGTTTAAGAACAGCTGCTTTATATACATACCTGATGTTACTGATCTCCCGTGCGGATCCCCTGTAAACAACATTTTTCCGTATAGAAAGCTACTATTCTTGTATGACATTATTGGGTAATAGTGAATTGGTTTATCTTCCCCTTTCTCAGAAGTACCGACAAGCAAATCCTTGTAGTAATCACTAAAGTTTTTGATATAATCGTTTATATGAATGCTCTTTTTGAAAGAGCTGTTTAGCTTAATCACTGCACTCACTCCGTTCTCGAGTTCCGAAAACGGTTTAGATTTTTTCTTTATAAGCTCAGTACTTTGCTTGACGTTGTATGCTATGTATGCTATGTGTCCCTGCATCTGTTGTTTATTAAACTGGCTTTTATAAAAGTCAAAGTTGCTAAAAGTATTAGCATCTTTGCTTGTTTTCGAAGACAGCGAGAGTTTGAATGGCGTTGAAGGAACGTTAAATCGTATCAGATCATTGGTTGTTTTCACAATATAGCTGTATGTAAACGTTTCATCCCAGTGGGTGTCTCTGTTGAATCGAAACAGAATATCTTCAAGATAAGAGTCCATGGAAAAAATAGGTGAAGATGTGGAACAAAAGCTGATATAGTAGCTCTGGTATTTCAAGGAACTGAAGACTTGCTGCGGGGATACTGATATGTCACTGCTAACAAAAGCTGTTTTCGGTATGAAATTATTGTTGTTTTAAGCTAAACGATGTTCTTTTAACGCTTATGTTGTTTAACCTAAACGTTGTTCTGTTAATTTTTATGTTATTCTGTTAACTTTAATGTTGCTTTATTCTACAGATTTAGTGTTAACTTTATTGTTGCTTTATGCTACAGGGCTGTTGTTATTGGTGCGCTGCAGTGTTGTTGCTAATAAATCATCTTGCAGTTAAGCTAGCTTTAAGATATCCCAGAACGAAATTGTGACGCGTGAACTTTGAATTAATGCACGTGACCATTGCTGGTTTCTGCGCTTTTAAGAGTATGCTGACAGTGCTAAAAAGGGTGGCCATTTTCTGGCTGAAATCTCTTTGAAACTATCAAAACAGCCCAGAATAAAAGAAAAACCTCTGTTTTTTCAAGACAGGCTTTTATTGACCCTAATACTTGCGTCAACTGACGAATACACGACTGTTAAAACATACACCCTGTAGCGCACGTGACTACTTGTGGTTTCATAACAATTACTGTCAAATCGGCACATGCAACAGCAGGAAATGTCTAGTGGCTCAAATATTTTTGAAACATCAGTTGGAGATGCTCAAAAATAGATATAAATATAATAAAACTTTTGTATCTGAATTTAATCTAGTTTTCACCGCACAGCCAAGCATCAAGTTTTCCTGCCGCAGGAGGTAAAGCATGTGACAAGACAGCATTTGTTTTCAGCAAAAGCCTCAGTTTGGATTCTAAACCCTCAACTTCCATTTTTTTGACATCATTCACCTGTGAAATCCATTACTTTACAGTATATACAACAAAAACACATATTTCATTCCCCCCGTTTTTGAGAATTAATAAAGCTATTTTGTTCCGCTAATCTCCGACACTTTTTTCTTGAACAAATCTGAAACCAAACTGTATGTTGCAATGTAAATCTGATTTAGATACAAGTTTTCATTTTGTTTATAATTTGTATTTACAAAAAACAAAAAAACGACCCCAGATCTTGTTTTCTAATTTTGAAAAAATGAAAAGTTGTTTTTCTCTCAGCTAGAAGCGCACAGCGGTTTAGCGTTGGCTACAAGTGCGTCTTCAAATTGTTATCACATGGTAGCGTTTCTGCGCTACCATGTTTATGAATTTTGGATTTTGGCAGCGTTTTTTTTTATTGCGCCACATCATTAGTGGCTGATCCTGTGACCTCTAGGATTATTCTTGCTACTTTTCATTTTTATTCTCGAAAACAAGGGGTGTGTCAGTGGGGTTATTTAATTTATAGCCGGATTAATAGATGATGGTGTGTTTTTTGGGGAATTCATTAATACAAATCAATAATTAAACTTGAACATTTTCAAATATAACTTTGAAAATTAATATTTAATCATAAACATAAAGAATTTTTGAACATTACAAGAAATAAATAAAGCAACCATAACTCTTAGTCTAAGGAAACACAAAATACAAGTCTAAGATAAAGCGTGGAGAAAGTACGGCTTTGAAAGTGAATATAGAAACATCTGTTCTGAGGAAAGACAAACTTTAACATTAAGAATATAATTGATAGTGTGAAGGGAAACATTAACATTTAGAACATAACTGATAGTGTGAAGCCAAACAGTAACTTGTCAGTTGTATAACGGTGCCCAGAAGGATACTAAGCAATATACAAAAATAAGATTTTTATAAGGAGGTTTACTTGTAATTGTTGATTTTAATTCTCTGCCGAAATAACCTTTTAGGAAAAAAAAAGTCTATATTTTTTAGCAAGTAGAAACACTTTAACTAAGGTTTTTGGTTTAAATTCCAAACTTTCAGCGTACAGTGAACAGAATGAGCAAAGAAACAAAGGATGAAAAGATGCATGGTGCATCTTTTAGCAACAAACAAAGATCTAATCTACCCTCAGGATTTGTGAGAGAAACTACAGCAGGCAACCAATACCAGCAATATTTTGGTAACTACCAGCAAGTTCCATCGAAAGGACAAGAACAATTTAATTACCCGCAAATACCAGCGGCATTTATCATAATGCCACCAGTATCTGCAGGATCAAGAGATTTTAACCAGCTTTCACCCCAACAGATTTCCTCAGTTCCTGAAAACGAAGAAGAAAAGGACGCTTCTTATCAATCACCAGGTATGCCTAAAAAGTCGTCCTCCCAAGGGAGGTATTCCGCAAGCCAAAAACCAATCTCTCCCTTATCTGAACAAACCTTTGCGGTTAATCAATTCTTTGAAGCTGGAAATATGAGAGAAAGCGAGTATCAGTATGGAAATTTTGCCCCACCAACGCCTATGGGGATGCCTTCAGGAAACAATTGGAGCCAGTCTTTTCCTATTCCTATGCCACTTGTTCCAATACCTGTTGGTGTGGGTGGTGTACACATGCCACCATATATTCCTAACTCTATGGATAGGCCTCTTTATTCTTACAACAAAAATGCTAAAAAGAAGCATTACAACAATCCTAGTTACTCTCGAAACAAAGGCGATTATAATAGGAAAAACTCCTTAAGTTCTTCCAATTACCTACTTGATGATTCATTTATGAACAAAGGATTGGAAGATTTTCAAGGTCAGCTATACGAGCTATCCATACAGCAGCAGGGATCAAGATTTATTCAGAAAAAATTGACTAAAGAGAATATTGGTCTGGCTTTAGATGAGCTTTTACCTCATGTTGTGGAATTGTCCCAGCATTCCTTTGGTAACTATTTAGTCCAAAAGTTAGTTGAATTAGGGAATGAAAGTCAGAAGCTGAAAATTCTGAATATTTTGAACACCTCAAAAGCTGGTATAATCGGAATAGCCTGCGATCCACATGGTACAAGAACTTTGCAAAGAATAGTGTCTGAGTTGATGGAATTTGATGACGGTGTTTCAGCGCTTATAGATACCTTTAAAGGAAAAATTGTTTCTTTAACTGAAAATTTAAATGGAAATCATGTAATTCAAGAATTGCTCGCATCCCTGCAGCCACCAGACATTCAGTTCATTTTTGATGAAATATCAGACAGCATTGAAGAGGTGTCTGTTGAACGACATGGTTGCTGCGTTTTACAGAGATGCATTGACAATGGTGATAAAGCTCAAATATCGAACCTCTGCAAACTAGTTTTGGACTATACTCTGGAGCTAGCAAAAGATCCTTTTGGCAACTATGTTGTTCAATACATTTTGCAAATGGAAAAGGATAGATATTTTTATTTAAAGGGGTTTGCAGATGTAGATTTGCAAGATAAAAGTGACGAAATTTTTGTTTGGAGCAGGAAGATTCTTGATGATTTATCTTCTCATTTGAAAAGTCTTTGCTTTCATAAGTTTGGATCTAATGTAATTGAAAATTTGATGAAACTTCCATGTGGTTTAAGCTCGGGTTTGTTTGAGCAGCTAATTGCTTTATTTAAAAACGAGGGGTCCAAATTGATTCTTGATTTTTTGACTGATCCGTTTGCAAATTACGTTTTACAAACGTCACTGTTGTCAAGTCAAAAACAGTCTACAAACAATAGCTATTTTGCTACATTTGTTAGTTTGCTAAAACCAGTTATAGAAAGAGAAATAAATATTCTTGGGGAGCTGGCTGAGTCAAGTAAAGCATCTCCGCAAAAAGTACACGAGAATTCTGTGAAGATGTTGCAGCTACAGAGAGTTTTAACAATATGCACTAATGATTACTTGAGAAACAAGGATAGCACAAATTATAATTCTTGGGGTCCGAATTTTAGTACCAAAAACCATGAAAGTTTTGGTTTTGATAAAAAAAAGATCAAATCTAACAGAGGAGGTAATTTCAAGTCAAAACCTCTTTTCAATTTTCCGGATGATGAAAACCTTCTTTCTAGTACACATAATTTAAACTTCAGTAAGGAAACGAATGGTAAAATACAACATTGAATACTTTTTTTTTTTTGGTTGCTTTTATAAAAAGAGCACAAGTTGTGAGAACCTTTTATACTAATTATCTTCAATTAATGATGGAAGTATTACAGAGAAAAAACCTAATAGGTTACGCTTTTAAGAAATGAAAAAAGACTTTAGAAGCAAATAATGGACTACTGAGTTTTCACCTTTTTCTCTGGTTAGATGTTGTATGTAATATTTTTTTAAATATCAGATTTTAGCGGATTTGTGTCATTAGATAAACAAAAAAAAGAACCTTTGGGCAGTAAAGTATACGAGTTTTATAGATAATTAAAAGGGTTTTTGATACAAGGAGTTAGTCTTTACCAGCTATTAACATCGGTAAGTTAAAAAAGCTTTTTTGACAAGAGTTTTCTATTGTTATAGAAAGCGGCGATGATACCTTGTCAGAATTGTTTTTAAAACTTCTTGCATAATACACATAGAGTAAAGTAAGTAAATATAGATTAAATAAAAACCAAAAACACATCGCATAAACAATGTCAACCTAAACATAGCTCAAAAACAGCAAACTAAACACGAGAAAGTTTCATTAGAAATTGCGTTATTTAAAAAAGACCGGCACAAAATGGATAAGCCACCAAAGTTTGTATATTAAACAAGTTTGTATTATTAAAAAACAGCCACCACACTTTGTATATTAAACAGGCTCATATTATTAAAAAAACAGTATATAGTTTGGAATAAGACGTTTCAGCATTTGCACACTTATATAAATACCACAGCTCTGTTTTCAAAAAACATACGGCTTTGCAATAAGAAAATAATTGCTGGATCCATGCACTTGTTTCTCAACCCAAGCCCAATATTCAAGATAATACAGACAGTGTATACACTGTTTCTACTATCACAATCACTTTGCTCATATTTTTATTTAATCAAATAGTAAACCAAACCTCGTGACTCTTAAATCCGTAGATGTACACATAGCACGCATTTGTATATCTACAATGAGACATTTATCCAAACATAACACCTTTTAGAAATATAAAAATCACTAAAAACGTCTAGAAAAAGTTGATTTTCAATTAAATCTCTGTTTTGTTACAGCTCCTCAACCACCGTTATTCACTTCTAAGCGATGCATCCATTTAGCCGCAAAACATTTGGCTGCCCAGCTTACTATTTTTTCCGACGCATCAGTCACGTTATATCATGTGCGCTGCAAACGTTTTTGGTAAAATATTCTAGCTAATAATGCAGAATAACTACAAAAAAAGTTAGTTTTATGCCATCATACGCATGAATGTGATATACTAGTAAATACAAAAATAAACTCCTGCAAAATTTATACCCTTATATTATTTTTTCTATATTTTGCAGCTTCAACTCTTTGAATGCTAGTAAATGCAACTATATGCGACTAACTTGCGCTTATTGCCTTATATCCGACTAATACATCACTGCACTCAATGTTGTCTTGTCTGCACATATTGAAATGAACATAGCTACAAACAAATATGATACAAATAAAAGCTAGACTTTTCTTTAGCTAATATGGATTCAATTACGTAACCCGATATTGTTTACGTTATGTCTGCATTGAGTTAGTCCGCCAATTTTTATCTTAAAAAATCCTTGCTAATTAACGGGTCGCTTAAAAGATAGGCTGCAGTTTTTTTTTTTTTTTTTTTTTTTTGGCTATAGCAGATACGTTTATTTATTCTGTGCTCAGATTTAAACATGCTTACATAAATTTTTTCCCGTGGAAATAATCTTGTTAAAAACGTCTTCTTAATTTTTTTTTTTTTTTTATTACCTCATCAAAAACTTCAAACTAAATTAACAAGATATTTAATCAGTGATTTAGATTAGATTAAATTAAATTATTTTAAATTGAATTGAATTAAAAATTAAGTATTATTATTATTATTATTAAAAATAGAGAATACTGTATAAAACCATTCTTTAAGAAAACTAATCTATATACACAATGTCTACTGAAAAACAAACTATCTTTTTATCTGGAGCAACTGGATACATTGCCCAACACATCATCAAGCAAATTTTGGACACTGGAAAGTTCAAGATCATTGGATCTGTTAGATCCGAAGACAAGGCCACTGCTTTGTCTAAGAACTTCAACAACAGTCCAGATTTGTCATTCGTTTATGTCAAGGATGTTGCTGATCCAGAAGCTTTTGAAGAATCTTTCAAGGAACATGGTCCAAAAATCGACTACGTTCTACACACAGCCTCTCCATTCCATTTCAACGTCACTGACATCAACAAGGATTTGATTGTTCCAGCTGAAGTTGGTTCTGCTGGTATCTTCAAGGCTTCTGTTAAGTACGCAACTAACTTGAAGCATTTTGTTGTTACTTCTTCTTATGCTGCTGTTTTTGATATTTTAAGAGAAACTGACAAGTCTTTGACTTTGGATGAATCTTCCTGGAACCCAATGAGCTTTGAAGAAGCCATCACTAACCCAGTATTTGGTTACTGTTACTCCAAGAAAGTTGCTGAACAAACTGTATGGAAGTTAACTAAGGAATTGGATGCCAAATTCAATGTTTCTGCCGTCAATCCTGTTTATGTTTTTGGTCCACAATGCTTTGACTCTTCTGTGACTAAGGAATTAAACACTTCCTGTGAAATGATCAACAAGTTTGTTCATTCTTCTGTTGACACTGAAGTTGATGACTCAATCAAGGGCTCTTACATCGACGTTAGAGATGTTGCCAGAGCCCATGTTGAATCCTTGTTGGACTCTGAAAAGTTCAATGGAAAGAGATTAATTATGGATGGTGGAAGATTCGGTAACCAAAGCATTGTTGATGTTTTGAATGAAATCCCTCAATTAAAAGGCTCCGTTGCTGTCGGAAAGCCACACAGAGATGATGAACTTGCCAAGGAAATGGCCACTGTCAACAATACAAAGACTAAGGAATTGTTAGGATTTGAATTCATCAGTCTAGAACAATCTGTCAAGGACACTGCTCTGCAAATTTTGAAGGTCGAAGGCAAGTTGTGAGTGATGGAATTGTATTGAAATATATATCCTTGTTTAAATGTTCTTGTTTCCCAATCTGGTAACAGAAGAAGATGTTTCTTATTTGTTGTCATTGATGCTGCGATGGCGGCAGCCATAAGTTTACAAAGCTTTGGTGATACAAAATAAATGAATTTAAAAGAGGTACTGGCCCTTGAAAACAAGCTTAGCTAATATTTATTCTACATTGACCACAGCCAAGATAAGCGTCCACAACTTTATGTTAGATGTTGTGAAATGAAATACTTTAAAGATACTCTGAAGTGAATTATGCATGTAGTATTTTAATACACCAGTGCGGAATATCATCAATGAATAGAAGCAGCTGTTCACGTTAGCTATGCAACATGACAGTGGCAGTACTTTTTATTATTTGGTATTAATTTATGATTCCTAAGGGGCAAGTAGGAGACATGTCCCCTAAAGTATTCAAACCCTGTACTTTGATTGGAACTAGAAAGTAGATAACCAAACGTGCAATTATTAACAGTGTGCTGCTATGATTTCTAATTAAGAAGTAGTTTCTACATTACAACTACTTTCTCTATTACAATTATTTTGTCTATTACAATTATTTTCTCTATTACAACTACCTTTTCTATTACAACTATTACTTCTAATTAACAACTTTTTTCTCTATTCCAATCATTTTCTCTATTACAACTATTTTCTCTATTACAATTATTACTTTCCATAAACCAAAATCAGCTGCAATAGCTATTATTTGGTGCGACAAATATCTCCGAATAGCCTTCAGTTACAGCTACCGCTGATCCAATGGTTCTTTATGAAAAAAAGAACTAGAGTATTTGTGTAGCATCTCAGCCCTCGTTCAGCTGCATTAGAATCTTTTGTTTTATTGCTTTGACCATTTTCATCAGTTTTTAAAGATAGCACATCGTATTTTGGGCATTTTTTGTAAACTGTAACCAAAAAAGTCATATCTGTTAAACATGCTAGTTTTTAGAAATGTAAAGACTGTCACTCTACGCTTTATTTAAGCAAGAAACATTAAGAAAGCATATATAATCCGTCGCTCAATTGTGCTTTATTTTCTAAAATTTATATATAAAAATTTCCCCAGTAGCAGCACCCTTGGCCCAGGATGTCACTATTGGCACACTGCTCCAGCTTTGAATATCATCCATATACTGAACATTCGACACAGACAAGTAGCAAATGTTTCGTCATGAGACTAGTTGCCGTTTGTTCAACACATATTGGTGCTGGTATAATTCGCAGCAACCATATATGTAAATTTTTTTTTATTCTTGTTTCAATATTGAAAAAGAATTGTAACTACATCATTCTGTGCTGCGCATTATCTCATTAACAATATTTTTTAAAACTAAAACTTTATATTTTATTTTAATTTTTTTTTCAAGCTAAAACTTTTTATTTTATTTTTTCAATCATAAGCTTCTCTGTTTCTGTTTCCAACTAACAAACCAGGACTAAATATAAGACCAAATATCTTTCAAAGTCACATATTATTATCACCTAATTGCTGTGCAATCATATTGCGGATCTTTTGCATGAAATTCTTGTATTATGTTATTGCCACTTTCGGTAGCGAAGTTTTTCATTCTCGGTTCCGTGGACTATGCTAATTTTTACCTAAAAACGTAAAACAAAAAAAAAACGTAAAAAAATATGCAAGGGATACTGCTATTTTATTCAGCTTGGGTTGCATATCCTTTTCACAGCAGCATGCTATATAAAAGACTGCCATTATTATACAGAAGTTTAATATATATTTTTTCTTTTAACTTAAGCAATTATTATTAAAATTTTTATTAACTGAAGCAATTGTAAAATTTTTATTGACAGAAAAATTAAAACCAAACCCAAATTCTACAAATATTAATACATATTAAAAATGAGTTCTGAAAAACAAACAGTTTTCCTATCTGGAGCAACCGGATACATTGCCCAACACATCATCAAGCAAATTTTGGACACAGGAAAGTTCAAGATCATCGGGTCAGTGAGATCCGAAGACAAGGCCGCTGCTTTGGCTAAGAACTTCAACAACAACCCAGATTTGTCATTCGTATATGTCAAAGATGTTGCTGATCCAGAAGCTTTTGAAGAATCTTTCAAGGAACATGGTCCAAAAATTGACTATGTGATCCATTCTGCTTCTCCTTTCCACTTTAATATTACTGATGTCAACAAGGATTTGATTGTTCCAGCTGAAATTGGTTCTGCTGGTATTTTCAAGGCTTCTGTTAAGTACGCAACTAACTTGAAGCATTTTGTTGTTACTTCTTCTTTTGCTGCTGTTAGTGATGCTATCTCAGATTTAGATTTATCTAAAACTCTCAATGAAGAATCTTGGAACACCATGCCATTTGAAGAGGCTGTGAAGAATCCAGTTGCTGGTTACTATTATTCAAAGACTATTGCTGAACAAACGGTTTGGAAGTTAGCTAAAGAATTAAATGCCAAGTTTGGTGTTACTGCTGTTAACCCAAGTTATGTTTTTGGTCCTCAGTGTTTTGATTCAGCTGTCACTGAGACTTTAAACACTTCCTGTGAATTTATTAACAAATTTGTGCACGCTGCACCAACAGAAGTTGTTGATAACACCATAAAGGGAGCATTTACTGATGTCAGAGATGTAACCAAGGCTCACCTTGCTCCATTATTTGATTCTGAAAAATTCAACAACAAGAGATTGGTTATGTCTAGTGGTAGATTTGGAAATCAAAGTCTTGTTGATGTTTTGAACGAAATTCCTGAATTAAAGGGCAAGATTCCTGTCGGAACTCCACACAGAGATGATAAAATTGCTGACCATATGGCTGGTATTGACAATCAAAAAACCCAGGAACTACTTGGCTTTGAATTCACTTCTCTTGAAAAAACTGTCAAGGACACTGCTTTGCAAATCTTGAAAGTGGAAGGCAAATTGTAAACAAGGAGGAATGTTAATTAGCCGAGAAGGAATACGTTTTCAAAAGGGTAGATATCATGTAGGGAATCTAAACTAGCAGCAAGCTTTTTGCCTAGCGCTTTTTTATATATTTTTTGTTTAAACGAGAAGTTTGCATATTACATGCCATGTATATTTATCACGGGGTGACCACTGAATTTCATATATTTATTACGGGGTGACTACCACAGTTACCATCATCTTTTTCATTTATGGTTGAAAAATATATGCTTTGAATGCGTATGAAATCTTCTACTATTAATCGCAAGCAAATTAGTCACACGTTGGGCGATTCAGATGCGATTCAGACCTGCTATAAATAGACGGCAGCTGCTGGTTTGATGATTTTAGATTCGGTTTGGTGGAAGCGTGGTATAATACGGTAGCGAGTTGATTCTATTTCATCGTTTATAATTTTTTTTTTTTTTTTTTTTCAGTTTATTTATTTACGATGATGCACGATCTAGAGTTTTTAATTTTGTTCAGATTCAAATTTAAAAATCAAAAAAATGATGATGAAAATTTTTTTAAAAATGTATATAAATAACTGAATTTAATTAACTTATTCATATACAACGTAATTAAATAGTTGATAATAAAAAAAACTTTTTTATCACCAATTTTGTAGCAACTCACCAGAATAATTGTATCTCTTCTTTTCTCCAGTCGAAATTTTTGGTATAATGGTTGCTCAAGTCAGAAACAGAAAGCCCACAAGTAGGGATAAAACAAGTTCATCAACTAAAAAAAAGGCTTCAAACGCCGCAATAAGCATGAAAAAGTACTTGGATAAAGAGGAAATCGAGTATGAATTTGGTGGTACAGCTGGTGTGATAGGTATGTGCATTGGATTTCCAGCTTTAATGTACTATATGTGGATTGGAGCAAGATTTTACAATGGCAAATTTCCGCTACCACAGGATGGAGAAAGTTGGATGCAATTCATTACACATTTATGGGGCTACGTGAGAGAATATGCGTTGCCACCATCTTTAAAATCTTGGACTATTTTTGGTGTTTTCTGGCTTGCCCAAGTTATTTTCTACTACACTTTACCTGGAGTACACACTAAAGGACAACCGCTTGTACATAAGAATGGCGAACAATTGCCATACTTTTGTAATGCAATGTGGACATTTTATGTCACCATAACGATTGTTTTATCGCTGCATTTCACCAATCTTTTCAAACTGTACACAATTATTGATTTGTTTGGTGAAATAATGACTTGTGCCATTATGACAGGATTTGCATTTTCGATTATCTTGTATATTTGGACCTTATATGTCACTGAGGACTACTTCAGAATGACTGGCAACCACTTGTACGATTTTTTCATGGGTGCACCTTTGAATCCAAGATGGGGCATCTTAGACTTAAAGATGTTTTTTGAAGTAAGAATTCCATGGTTCACCTTGTTTTTCTTGACCTTAGGGGCTGCTTTGAGACAATACGAAACTTTTGGATACGTTTCCAATTCTTTGAAGCTTGTTTTGCTAGCTCATTATTTATATGCAAATGCATGTGCCAAAGGTGAGGAATTGATTGTTCCAACTTGGGACATGGCCTATGAAAAGTTTGGTTTTATGCTAATCTTTTGGAATGTTGCTGGTGTTCCATACACATACTGTCAATGTACTTTATATTTGGCTTACAACGATCCTAAGGAGTATGCTTTGAGCAATGGTTACTTCTACTTTTTGATCACTGTTCTCCTGACAGCATACTACTTCTTTGACACCACCAATGGTCAAAAGAACTCCTTCAGAAAACAAATTTCTGGGGACAAGACTGTTAGAAAGACTTTCCCATTCTTGCCAAAACAAGTTTTGGTCAACCCAAAGTACATGGTAACTAAGACTGGTTCTTACTTGTTGATTGATGGTTGGTATAGACTGGCAAGAAAAATCCATTACACTGCTGATTGGACCCAGTGCTTAACATGGGCCTTGGCTTGTGGAATCAAATCTCCATTCCCATGGTTCTTCCCTATTTTCTTCTTTATAGTTTTGGTTCACAGAGCTTTGAGAGACGATTTGAAGTGCTCAAGAAAATACGGCGATGACTGGGTGGAATACAAGAAGCACTGCCCATATTTATTTATTCCCTACGTTTACTAGTTTAATAGAAATTTTATATATGTGGTACAGCCGCCAGCGTGCCCTGATGATACCCCTTTGCAGAATTGGTTTAGTTAGCATTTTTCAACGACGTTTTTTATATGGTTTATGTGAGTTTTAGGTATAAGCAAAACAGAAAAGAGATAAACAGAAAAGAAATAAAATAAAAAGAGATAAACAGAAAAGAAATAAAATAAAAAGAGATAAACAGAAAAGAAATAAAATAAAAAGAGATAAACAGAAAAGAAATAAAATAAAAAGAGATAAA
>JAFNJT010000013.1:108670-122277 GCA_019649525.1 Hanseniaspora lindneri
AAATAAAAAGAGATAAACAGAAAAGAAATAAAATAAAAAGAGATAAACAGAAAAGAAATAAAATAAAAAGAGATAAAATAAAAAGAAATGAACTAAAAAGAGATAAAATAAAAAGAACTAAACTAAAAAGAAATAAAATAAAAAGAAATAGAAAAACAAATAAAACAAAAAGAGATAAACCAAAAAGAAATAAAAAAATATTTTATTGGCAGTGAGGACGATCAATCCGCGCTAATGAGAAACGATTGTTTGCGCCAAACGAGTTGAAACCACGGCTTAGATATTTTTTGCACGAGACCTCCAAGCGGAATTGTCTGCCAGAGGTTAAACGGTGCAGCTGTTTTAATAAGCAGCCAAAATAATTTCTTTTATATAATAAATAGATGAATTGTTTCCACTAGTGCCAACTTGGTTCAGTGATGGTTGTGTCTGTAAGACAGGAAATCTGCACTTTGCGGTTTTTGATTTAATTAATGTTTCTGTTTAATTAATGGTTATTTTAATTAATGTTTCTGTTTAAGGAATGGTTTATTTTAAGTAGTGGTTCATTATTTATTAATGGTTTGGTTTATTTAGCACTTTGTTTTAATCAGTGGTTTACTTCAATTCATATTTTGTTTTAATTAATAATTTGCTTCAATTCATACTATTGCTTAATTAATACTTGTGCTGTTTTTGGCTTGGCAAACCATCCCAGCACCGCGACCATATTCCGCGCGCCACCATTTTCGCATATGTTTTTTCCGCACCAAAACTTAATTCCAAACAACTTTCAACTTTTCTATATTTTAAAAAGAGAAACCATACAAGCACCCAATGCAAATATGAGCAGCTCCAGCAACATCAACAGCACACGTGTTATAAACGACAACGACGTTATACAATCCATCTACGCGAACAGAAAGGAAAAATTTGATATTCTCGGTCTAGAACCAACCCTAAATGACAGAGAACAGGAGATAGATTACTTTGAGAAACTCAGCGGCGGAAGTGAGGAGAAAAAAACAAATCATGAACCTATTTCCTATTACAACACTATCTCCACTATTTCAAAGCTTGGAATATCCCAAAACGTAGTATTTACTAGAGATGAGCTGCAGGAAATGTGTGAATCAAAATTTGGTGGCGGTGTTGTACCTGTGGAAGGTGCTGATACGAATAATATGTTTATAAGCAGGCTCCCAACCGAATATAACGATGAGAGCAGTAAAAAATTTATTGCAGACTATGAACTGAACAAATCTTTCCACTCCTGGCTTCAAAATTCAAAAAACAGAAAACTCCCTGACTTGCTGTCACATGTTCTCTTCAAAGAAAGCAACATAAACATCGAAACATTGATGCTGATCACAGATGATGAACTGAAAAACTGGTCGGAGAAAACAAACCTGGATTTTACAAAGAACGATACGGCAGAGCTTGTGGATGCGTTTATACTGTACAAAAAATACGTGAACCTTTTCAAATAAAGAAATCAAATTTGAACTCAACGAAAAGCAGAGTTTTAACAAAGAAAAGCAGAGTTTTAACAAAGGACATAATACACATCTATATATTGACTGCTAATTGACATTTTTGTTCAACTGCATGTTCAAAACCCAGTTCAACACACACGGCTTTTGCTCTAGTCCCTTTCGGCGATGGAAGCAAGTCTTTCCTCAATCTGTCCCAGTGATAGCTTGAAAAAGCCGGTTTTCTTGGAGGCAACACCTATTTCTAGCTCTTGCTGCTTGTAGTCCTGGCCTAAAACCTCAGACATTATTCTGATACCCTTTTCCACCAAAAACTCCCATGAGTTCTTGTCAATATTTGTTATATCATCGTTCTCAATTTTCTCGTCGTCTTCGTCATCGTATTTTCTTTCAAGATTCTCAGGTCTAGACTCTCTGAGCTGCTTTTTCTTTAGCAACTTTTCTAAATGAGAATTAAGTTCCTGCTGCTTTGGACCTGTTGCTGTTGCGGAGTAGCCACAGTAAAATCCTGCTGGATCCATCTTATAGATCATCGCATCTTTTTCATCGTCAAAAGAAACAAATGTCACTATCACTCCTAGAGGTCTCATGTAGGCTCTCTGAGTGTACACCTGAGCCAGATTACTCATTCTTTTACACAAAAGATCCATTGGAATTTCAAATCCGTTTTTGTATTGAAACTCTGCTGCCTCTGATTTGCATCTTAAACTAAAGTTTTTGGCGTCTGGAATGGCCCCATTTATCACAATCCCAATATTATCAGTCACTTTGAATAAATATGAAATTGTTTCTGGCTCCATAAGCTTATCTGTAACCTTCTTTTCATTGATTATAACAGCGATATCGTTGCTGTCATTCAAGATAGCTAAAGAGTTTAGGTTAGTTTGATTGACTGCTGCTTTAAAGGCATATTCAACCTGAAAAAGTTTCCCTTCTGGGGAAAAAATGGTAATATGTCTGTCGTATCCTGACATTGGAATAGCTTATATTGTTGTTTTGGTTACTAGACAGTTATTTGGTTGTGGATGAAGGAATTAGTGATAAAAATATGTTGTAGCTTTGCTAATTTTTTTGCCACCCAAAATTACAGTTTTATTTTGAGTGTACCTGTTTTTTTTAAAAAAAAAATCAAAACCAGTCACATGACCCACCACAATCCCTGTTTCAAACTGCAATAACAACAGTCTATATGTGACGAAAAATTGTGAGAACAGTCTTAAAAGTCAATTCAGAACCAATAAACAAAATTTGTGTCCTTTATTTTTTGGTTTTTACTTTTTTAAATATTAAATTTGCGTACTTTCTGCTGATTATCTAGTACCTTGAATGCTGTTGTGTAAATGTTTTAATGTTAAAAGAAACCACGCGCTACCATGTTTGTGTTGTTTTTTTGAAAATTTTTTTATCTGACGCCGCAGTACCAGCAACCCTGTTACTGCTGAAAGACTTCAGTAAAACGTAAATTAAATGCATTTACTAATCATAGCCTTTATTAATATTTAAACTGAGTGTCCTGACTTGATTGTTGGCAGTGTGTAAACCACTCTACTCGCATCCTGTGATCTTTATCACAGGCGCACGCGACCGTTACTTCAATGTCACGTGCCCTTCGGATATAACTACCGCTGATATCTAACAGTTATTTTTATGTTTTTCAGACTTTTTTTTTTTCTAGTCTACAAGCGCTAGTTTGTAAATTTCCCTTTTGGTTCCGCTCGCTGTTAGGGGAATAAAAATATCTGCCGAAATTTGATTCTCCTCCCGCCACATACAACATTCTATAAAATTACACGTCTTGTTAAAAATAAGCGAAAGTAACACACTAAAACAAACCACGAAAGATTGCTATTTTCAAAGGATCTTACCAAATTTTGGTTGAATTATATTTAATTATATCTAATTTAGTTTAATTATATTCAATTATATTCAATTTAATTTAGTTTAACTATATTTAATTATATTCAATTTAATTTAGTTTAACTTATTTCCCTCTAGTTTACTAGCATTCAGTTATTTTGATTTGATTGAACTCAGTTGTTTTAAGCCTTTATATCGACCTTAACCACAGTTTGTACCAGATTCTACACCAATGACGGTTTTCAAAGGGCTTTATAAAGCGATATACAACTATGATCCTGCGCCAGAAAACTCAGAGGAAGAACTGACACTGAATGAAAATGATATTCTCTACTTGTTAGATGACAAGCCTAGTGAAGACGAAGGATGGTGGCTAGTGAAAAAAAGAATGGTGGGCGTCGATTTGGAAGAACCTGTGGGTTTGGTTCCTAACAACTACTTGGAAGACATATCCAATACAGCCCTTTACAAAGTGAAAGCTATCTATGACTACGATCAAGTGCAGAATGAGGAAGAGGAGTTATCATTTGGGGAAGGAGATGCCTTTGATGTGATTGATGATGCTGATTCTGACTGGTTATTGGTTAAAAACAAAAATACTGAGTTTGGGTTTATTCCTGGAAACTATGTTGAAAAAGAAGAAACTGTTCCTGCTGTTCAACCAAACTTGCCAATATCTTCATTTGCACCACCTCCTGTCAGAGCTGATAGGGAGGAGATTGCGAAGCAGGCATCCACCACTCCTATCAGTAATACTTCTATATTTCAACCACCTCCAAAGCATAAGGCTCTGCTAGAAAAAGCATTGCCACTGGAGCCTGAAATAAAGGATTCATATCCATCAGAGGCTAGTTCAAATGTCAACAACACTTACAGTGAGGCTGCGTCTATGAGTGATGAAGAGGCACCACCTCCAAAGCCAACCAGACCAGATCAGTCTCAATCTATTTCAGCTCAGTCCAATTCATACACTTCTCATCAAACTGAAGACTTCATCTCATGGAATGTCCAAGAAATTGTCAGTAGATCAAAGAAAGTCAAAGCAAAACTAACTCTAGGCAATACAGTCATTTCCTTCATGTCTGAAAACTCTCCTAATGGCCAACCTGAGGAGTGGCCTTTATCCAAATTAATATCTTATGATTTGGAAAAGAAACACTTATTTTTAGAATTTGTAAGTCCTGCTGCCTCTTTAGAGTTGCACACAGGTACCTCGTCAAATGGAAGGGAAATATTTGATAGATTATCTGAAATTAAAGGCCAATATTCATCAAAGTCCTTAGATCAAATCAAATCTGCTGCCACCGTGTCTCCAGAGAGAAAGAGAATGTTGAAAGATAAAAGAATGGCAAATGTTTTGATTGATTTCATTGCTGAATCTGTTGACGAACTGACAATAAAATCCGGTGAAAAGGTATATGTTTTGAATGATTCAAACTCTAAAGATTGGACTTTGGTTGAGCTTGTAGATAAACCAGGCAAGAAAGGTGTGGTTCCAAGTCAATTCATTGAGTCAGTAAATCAACTCTCTTCAATTGCTTATTCCCAGGAAAACAATGTCTCTGGAAGATCTAGATCTTACAGTAATGGTGGAAACAAGAAAAAAGATTATAAAGATGCAGGCTACGATGATGATCTGTCCTATGACGAGTCTTCGAAAAAGCAATCTTTAACAAAGAAGTTATTTAGATCATTAACAGGAAAGAAATCGGAATCTGATAACTTTAGCACAGATTCTAAATTGAAACCTCAAAAGACAGGAAGTTGGAAAGAAGATTCTAATCAACATACAAAGACCTCAAAATCATCTTCTGACTCTGGTAAGCGGAGCAGAAGTAATTCCCAAGCTGCTTCGACTAAACAAGCTAACATGCCTAATATGAAGAAAGTTAGATCATGGGTTGACAGATCTGCAACTTTCAAGGTTGATGCAGAATTGATCGGTGCTTCACAAGGTAAAATTCATTTGCATAAAACAAATGGTGTCAAGATTGCTGTTCCAGCTGAAAAACTCTCTATACAGGATTTGGAATTTGTTGAAAGATCTACTGGTTTTTCTTTAGATAAGTATAAACCAAGAAGAAACGAATCTTCTTACAACCAACAACAGCAAGTTCAACCTTTAACTTCCCAAGCTACTGGATCAAAGGACAAAGAGAGAGAAAGACGCAGAAGATTAAAAGAACGTGAAGAAAGAGAAACTAGAGAGAGGGAAGTTGATGAATTAAGAAGAGCTAGACAGCTGTTAGAGCAAGAAAGGGCTAAACTAAGGGAAGAAAAGGAAAGAGATTTTGCCAGAATGAAAGATTTGCAGATGAATAAAGAGTTACCTGCACCTGTTAAGCCTCCTAGACCTCAAAAAACTGGTGGTGAATTTACTACTGCTAAAAAGTCAACGCATTCTTCTAGAAGCTCCAACCTTCCTTATTATGATTGGTTTGAATTCTTTTTGAGCACAGGGGTTGACGTTAACAACTGTCAAAGATACACAATCAATTTTGAAAGAGAAGACATTACAGAAGACATTTTACCATCTGTTGATGCTTCTTTGCTCAGAAGTCTTGGCTTAAAGGAAGGCGATATTTTGAGAGTTATCAAATTTTTAGACAACAAGTTTGGTAGAGGGGAACAAAAGATAAATAAAGTTGCTGAAGCCCCTGTTTCAACTGATATTAATGACACCAATTGGGCTACTAAACCAACTATTCACACCAAGAAATCTGTTGATTCCATCCAGGACTTGTTAGATCTAAAACCTGATAGTACTGGTAGTCAAAACGCTTTAGTTCCAAAGCAACCGGTTGTTACTGCACCTTTGAAACAACAAACAACGACTGGTGTTGATGTTAACAATCTAATTCCATTGAATCCTTTCAAAACGGGTGGTACTAATGTCTTGCCAATGACAATTATCCCTATGATAACAGGCGGTATGATGACAATGCCTCAAACATCTTTTGGTTTACCAGGATTGCAGCCAATTGGAAAAACGATAACTGGTGGAACAATTTTACCTTTGCAAAAAACAGGTGGTGGATTGATGCCAGCAACTTCATTTGGTCAGCCGCAACTTACTGGCGGGTTACTACCACAAACTTCCTTTGGCCAACCCCAACTAACTGGTGGTTTATTACCGCAAACTTCCTTTGGTCAACCTCAGTTAAACCAGTTCACTGGCAATATGCAACAACAACAACTCACTGGTGGCTTTATGCCACAGACTTCTTTTGCTCAACCTCAAATGACTGGCGGATTCATTCCACAGACTTCATTTGGTCAGCCACAACTTACTGGCGGAGTCTTGCCACACACATCCTTTGGTCAACCTCAGTTAAACCAATTCACTGGTAATATGCAACCACAACTCCAACTACAACATCAACAACAACTCACAGGAGGTTTTATACCTCAAAACTCTTTTGGACAGCCTCAAATGACTGGCGGATTCGTTCCACAGTCTTCCTTTGGTATGACATTGCAAAAGACTGGTGGTATTTCTCCAATGCCACAGACATCTTTCAATGGATCTTACAGCGCTCCAAACCTAGCTCAAATGCAAAACAACAGCAATATGAACATATACAACCAATCCCAGCCTCACTTGCAGCAGCAGCCTACAGGCTTTGGTTTTGGAAATGCACCTCCTATGCAGCCGCAGCACACTAGACAGCAAGCCAACTTGAATAATGCTTCTGCAAGCAATCCATTTGGGTTTTAGAAAGCTATAAATTTAATTGCCATTAGCAGCTATATAAAAATTATAATAATATGACAAAGACGTATTAATTTTTTACGGTTTGCTGTTAGAATGTTTATGAGTGGGTATTCGGTTCAGATGAAACACGTAAACAGATTGGTAACTGTAAATTAATGGTTTCGTCAGCTGAGTTTCTGCTGGAGTTGTTTGCAGATCACGTTCACACATGCTAGGAATACATTTCAAGGTACATATGATATAATTTTTTCTAGTTTTGTTGATACGATATTTTATTTTGAGTAGTATATTGAAGTCAGCATAGTATTGGCAAAGTTCACATATGGTCTGCGAATTTTGTTGGCCACATTGTTTGAGCCACTAAGAAATATTTTTTGTTTTAAAATAAACTCTTCGATTTTAACAAAACACAATTATTTCAACTGCAACAAAATTACTTCAATTGTTTCAAAACAAAATCATCTCGATTGTAACAAAATAAATAAATAAATACACTAGCAGATGTATATAGCACCGTACAGCAACAATCAGTCATCAAACAAAACATCCCCATTTAAATCACCATTCAACAGCAGTGTTTCCATATGGAGATTTCTTAGTGCCCCTGATAGGAGTAACCAATTTACTGCCACCTTCTAAAAATGAGAATTGAACTTTTCTGTTGTCTTCATATTTCTGGATGAAATCTTCTTTTTGCAAAGTGATACCAATGTCGTCCAATCCATTCAACAAACAGTGCTTTCTGAATGGTTCAACATCAAACTTTTCAACTAAAACAGAACCGTCCGCAGCAGACAATATTTGTTGGTTTTTCAAATCAA
This sequence comes from Hanseniaspora lindneri, assembly GCA_019649525.1. Lineage (NCBI taxonomy): Eukaryota > Fungi > Ascomycota > Saccharomycetes > Saccharomycodales > Saccharomycodaceae > Hanseniaspora > Hanseniaspora lindneri. The sequence goes on from JAFNJT010000013.1 coordinate 116,536, forward strand.
TAGTCACACCGGCACCGTTAACAGCAAGCGGATAGATCTTGGATAATATAGTTTCTTGGTCAATTCTGATTGGCAATAAACCGTTTTTGAAGGAGTTGTTGTAGAAAATATCACCAAAGGATGGTGCAATGATGGATTTGATACCGAAATCTTTCAAGGCCCATGGAGCATGTTCTCTGGAACTACCGCAACCAAAGTTATCACCGGTGACAACCAATATTTCAGCTTTATCGTATGGGGCAACATTCAAAACAAAGTCAGTCTTTTGATCATTGCCAGCGGAATCCTTGCTGAATCTCCATTCGTAAAACAAACCAGCACTTAAACCAGTTCTTTTAATAGTCTTTAAAAATTGTTTTGGAATGATAGCATCAGTATCAACATTGGCCTTGTCTAATGGTGCTGCAATACCGGTTAATACAGTGAAAGGATCCATTCCTCCGACAGTTTCCTTAGAAGTATCAACAGTTTCAGTGGCAGCAGCAGCACTTTGTTGTGGAATGTCGTTAATCTTGTCGCTTGAAGAAGGATTGTAGGAAGATGATATTTCTTTTTCTTCAGCGTAAACAGCATTTTGCAATTCCGCATCTTCAAAACCAATTTCAACAGCTTTATGTTCATATTGGTTGTATGCATGCTCTCTGATATCAGCAAAGTATCCTTTAATACCTGCGGCAGCAGCCATAGCTGGTGACATCAAATGGGTTCTAGATTTGGCACCCTGTCTTCCTTCAAAGTTTCTGTTGGAAGTAGAAGCACATCTTTCTTCTGGATCCAAAATATCAGGATTCATACCTAGACACATGGAACAACCAGCTTCTCTCCATTCAAAACCAGCATCAGCAAAGATTTTATCCAAACCTTCCAACTCAGCTTGCTTTTTAACCAAACCAGAACCAGGAACTACCAAAGCCAATTTGACATTGGCAGCTCTTTTATGTCCTTTGACTACTCTGGCAGCCTCTCTTAAATCTTCAATTCTAGAATTGGTACAGGAACCAATGAAAACTTTGTCTATTGGGATTTCCTTGAAAGGAGTGTTTGGAGTTAAACCCATGTACTGTAAAGCTCTTTGCATTCCTGATTTTTTGATTGGATCTTCGACTAATTCTGGGTCAGGAACAGCACCAGTAATAGGCAAAGCATCTTGCGGAGAAGTACCCCATGTTATAGTTGGAACAATATCCTTAGCCTTGATGGTAATATCGTAATCGAAATAAGCTCCTTCATCTGAGTATAAAGTCTTCCAATATTTGACTGCTTTATCCCATTCTTCTCCCTTAGGAGCCAATGGTCTTCCTTTTACATATTCAAAAGTGGTTTCATCCGGTTTAATCATACCTGCTCTAGCACCACCTTCGATGGCCATATTACACATAGACATTCTTGCTTCCATACTCAAGTTTTCAATAGCCTTACCAGCAAACTCAATAACACATCCTGTACCACCAGCAGTACCGATGACACCGATAATATGTAGAATTAAATCCTTGGAGGTGATACCTTCGTTTAGATCACCGTCAACATAGATTCTCATGTTTTTAGACTTGGCTTGAATCAAAGTTTGGGTAGCCAACACGTGCTCAACCTCAGAAGTACCAATACCAAAGGCTAAAGCACCAAAGGCACCGTGTGTGGAAGTGTGAGAATCACCACAAACAACTGTGGTACCTGGCAAAGTGAAACCTTGTTCTGGGCCAATAACATGCACAATACCTTGTCTGGAATCAGTCATACCAAAGTATGTGACATCAAATTTGGCAACGTTTTCTTCTAATGTTTTAACCTGCAACTTTGAGTCTTGCTGTTTTATGAAGGAATCTAGATCCTTGAAGTTTTTTCTAGAAACGGTAGGAATGTTGTGGTCAACTGTAGCTAAGGTACAGTCAGTTCTTCTGACTTTTCTATTGGCATTGGTCAAACCTTCAAATGCTTGTGGAGAGGTAACTTCGTGAACTAAATGTCTGTCGATGTAAATTAGGTAGGATCCTGATTCGTCTTTGTGAACAATGTGGTCTGCAAAGACCTTGTCATATAATGTTTTAGCTGCGGACATTGTTAAGCAAAAATCAATGTACTGTTTGGTATTCAATGGTTTAATTTAATTTTATTTATTTTAAAATATTCTGTTGTTCTTTATTTGCTGCTTTTAATTTGTTCCTGAGTACCCGTTTTATATATGTTCGCTGCAATGCCAGATGACTTATAATGTGATTAGTTTGCTAGCTGAAAAATTTTCGGATCACAAGATTTGAAAATGTTCAAAGTTAACTTTACCCTATTTGGGGAAAATGTTTTCTCCGGTAACGGCGTGAGAAAAAACCGGGCCGGTTTTTGAAGCGTCGGAGATAACAAAAGAGCCCCGTCAGTGTGCGATTGTCACGTGCTGCAACATCAATTTGGGACAGGTTTTAGCAATTCAAACAATTCTACAACAGTTTCAGTAGTTGATGTGCAGTTTTAACAATTTAAACAATTCTACAACAAGTTTAACTAATTAATGTGAAGTGTTTAGATGATGCAAACATACAACAAGTTCCACTGACTTATGTTTGGGTTTAACAATTTAAACAATTCTACAACAGTTGCAGTAGTTGATGTGCATTTGTAACATAAGATATAAACATACAACAATCCACATGCTTTTACAACAATTTCCAGTAATTGATGCGCAGTTTTGACAGATGATACAAACATATATCAATTTCTACTACTTTATGTGCAGTCTTAACAATTTAGCCCAGTTACAACAATTCCGCAGAGTGATATACAGTTTTAAAACGATCTAAACATATATCAATTAGTATGCTTTTCCCATCTTCCACTAAGTTTTTTAACCAAAGTCAATCTAGCACCTGCCAGCAGCCGAGACCCACGCTGTAGCGGTAGGACTCCCTGGTCAAAAGATCTGTTTTCAAGTTTGGAAAGAGATACTTTTGTTTTCTGAGCTGTTTAAAAATACTGCCTTCATCAAACTTAAAGAATCTTGCTTTGCTGTGGCTATTTTTCTCAATGTATTTTTGCAGATGACTGTGGTAAAGTCTATCAAATGCCATAAGATCAACCACTATGTTGTTTTTGCTATCCAAGCGCACATCAAAAAGTTTCTTTAAACAAACAATCTTGTTAGTAGGATTGTGATTGTTCGACAAGTCTATATTGTTGTAGAGGAGATGGGATATAGAAACTTCTTTAACAATAACTTTATTTTCTGTCATAACCGTCAAACATGCATTTTCACCTATAAGCAGTAAGTAGGGTGGGTTATCGTGAAATTTGTTTTGAATATCAAGCTTTTTCAGAGCCAATATTCTATCTGTAAAGAAAATTTTATTAGTTGAAACCAGCCCGGTTTTTATTGAAAGAATTAAAAGCTGATGATCATCTAGACATAAACACAGCCGATTCTCATTAAGAACCAAAAGCTGTGTTATGTTTTCCTTACAAAAGAATTCCCATTTCAATAGACCCTTTTTAAAACAAGTCAGTTTAGTCAGATTTTCAAAACTTTCATTGACATTATTGTAAGGGTGATATATCAACTTCCGTTCCTTACCATTGCGAATCTCAAATACATGCCCTGTTAAACTGGAAACCTCAGTATGCAAATCAGTATCTGGAAGAACTGTGGATATGGCCGTTGAATTGAGACCTATTTTTGTTGAGATTATATCTTGACTGCCTTTTGAATTAAATAGTTGTGCCTGGTATGTCTCATCCCCTTCTTTCAAGCCTTGTATCAAAGTCTGGTAACCTAGTCTTGGAAGCTTGAAAAAAGATTCAGATAAATTTTTTATCTTGAAAGATACCTCTTTAGCTTTGTCTTGTACGTCATTTTTGGCACCACCATGTTTTTTAATTTCATTAATTGTCGATGAGGTTGCATCTGTTGGTGCTGATGCTGGTTGCAATACAACTCTTCTTTTTTTAATTGTTCCATCAGCGTTTTTGTCAGTGCCTTTTCTTTTTACTACAAGTATATTGACAACAGGCTGTGAATCCGTATTTGCTGTTTGTTTGTCAAATGCTTGAGTTTGGTTATCAGATGATTTGGTTTCATCAAGCGAATTGTTGTTCAAAACGTATTTGGACGGGAGAATATCATTGAGTTTTTTATCGAGCTTGAAATCTTCTACAGTTTCTATTACATTGTTTACTTCTCTTTCGTTTTTTTCTGTTTTCAGTTTTCCAAACTTGTTTAAAAATTTATAGTTTTCTTTTGGGTCTACAGCCTTTAGTTTGTCTTCAAAGTCGTTAGTCAAATTTATAAAATCTGTTATTTCGTTTGTATCTTCAAACTCTAATATTTTCACATCACCATCAAAAGACGATATGAATAACTTGCATCCGGTTTTGTCCCACGTTAAATCAGATATTTGTTTTTTGAACAAATTTTTCAACACAATTAAAGGAACACTTTTAGTTGTTGACCAAAGAACAAGACATTTTTCTTGGCCCCCAGTGGCGATAATAAGGTTTTGTTCAGTTATTTCATTCACAGATATGTCTAAAGATTTATATTCATTTTCTTTAACAAATACAACAGGATTGAATTTACACACTTCAATAGGCATGGCGTTTCCAATAAGCTTGAAGGAATAGTCCCAATTGTTTAATCTATCAACCAAAATACAACAGTTTTCGAGCATACCTGATCTTCCATTTGGTATTATTAAAAATTGACCATTCGGCGACCAGTGCATCTTGCTAAAGTATGTGACTTTGAAAGTTTTGCTTTCTATAAATGGTTCCGCAATCTCCACCTCCAAATTGTACTTAAAATTGTTATTTATACTGTTGTAAGAAAACTTGTAGATTTTGAGAATTTTGTCGTCAGAGATGGTTGCAAAATATTTGCCAGTTGGATCAAATTCGCATCCTTTGATAAAATTAGAATGAATGTCATTTAGTTCTGCAAGTTTATTGAACTGAAGTGTTGTTTTATTAAATTGCCATATGATAATTTTACAATCTAACCCACATGACATTAAAATGTTGTTAGTATTGTTTAAGGATATATTCTGAACATCAGACTCATGCCCAATCAATCTTTTTAATAATTGAAAATGAATTGATTTTTGATTCGTTCCATTCAAAGGCTGCTTGTACCAAACTATAACACACTTGTCATCTGATCCTGAAACCAGAAACCTTCCACAGGAAGACCACTTAATACAAGTAACAGTTCCGTTATGAGAGTCTAAAGTAGTTAAAAGTAGGTTGTTATTCATATCGTATATTTTGATACAACCGTCTATAGTTCCAACAGCAAGTAAATTTTCAGTGTTGTCCAAATCCATGCAATATATAGCTAAATTCGATGTGTCACTAGAACTAGTAACATGCGAGATGGATTGATTTTCTTGAAGAAAAGTGTTTAAAGAAAGAATTCTCATTTTATGCGGGTAATAAAAAAAAAACAAACAAGGGTTAATAGGCTGTTTTGATTATTGGTTTTCATATCAATATTGTTGTGTTTTGAAACTTTTTCTTTGAACAAAAAATAAATACAATTCGATAACATGAATATTATAATCATATTAGCAAGTTAAAGAATTAAAAAAATAAAAATGGTCGATCCCGGGATCGAACCGGGGACCTTTCGCGTGTGAAGCGAATATCATAACCTCTAGACTAATCGACCTTTTTACAATTGTTTCTGTTTATGTTGTAGGGGAAGTTGATATGATTTATGATTATGGTGTTGAACGCTGTCGGTAGTATACATTAGTTATATACATT
>JAFNJT010000140.1:0-24752 GCA_019649525.1 Hanseniaspora lindneri
AATCTAAATATCTAATATCAAAGAGTATTAGATATTCTTCTTGATTTCCACTACGTAGAAAATAGGTGAGTTAGAACGAACCAATAATTATTAGCCCCTTTAAACACATCTATTTTCTATCACATTCTGCTGTCGGATTTAATACCGCTGCTTTTGTTTTTGTTGGCTGGGTTCCAATATTTTTAGCTGCTGTGGTGTTTACCATATGTTCGTACTTATCTGTCAGCTGAAAAACGTCATTGCTGCGTACAGATACTGCGCTATTGGCAGATATGTTGTAATATATAAGCTGGAGTCGTAGTTTCTGTCCTTCAGCACGTGTTCTCTGGCAAAATCTCTTCTAAAAACCACAAGTTCTGTTCTAGTAGCAGGAAGTATATTCAGTTTGGAGCATGCACTCATTTGAGCAGCAGCAGCACGTGTACTCTACCAAACACAATCTCGCTGTACTAAGGAATCCTCCGTAACAGCTGCATACACTTCTTTATCGTCCAAAAACAGCCCTTGTTTCGGTTATATACACTCACTTGTTAGCAGAAATACTTGTATTAGTTACAACTTCCTCAGCACTGTTCAGAAACACTTTCATTATCTACAACTTTCATTATATAAAACTTTCATTATATAAAACTTTCATTATCTACAACTTTCAGCATCTACTTCGACGTGTCTACAACCACTCTGCCGACTAGCTTGTTCTCCTCCATGTCCTTGAAAACACTCTCCAGCTCGCTCAATCCAACAACCTTGATTTCAGACTTAATCAGGCCTCTGTTGAAGAACTCCAGCGCCTCTCTGGTGTCCGCTCTATTTTCGACATAGGAACCAACGATCTTTAAGGACTTAACAACATGCTCAAACACATCGGACTTCACCACAGCGCCTGCTGGCAATCCAACCAGAACTATAGTACCGCCTGTTCTGGTGTATTTGGTTGATAGTGAGATAGAGTCGGATGAAGTAGCAAGGTTGATCACACCGTGAGGACCACCGTGGGTAGCTTTCTGGATGTCCTTCACAATATCATTGGTTTTCTTGAAATCAATGAAGATCTCACCACCGAGTTTCTGGAACAATTCTTTCTTTTCGTCTCCAGAATCTATTCCGATCACTCTGAATCCCATTGCCTTTGCGTACTGTGTAGCTAGAGAACCAAGTCCTCCAGCACAACCAGTAATCAAACACCACTGGTTTGGCTTCAAATTTGAAGCCTTCAAAGCTTTGTAAACAGTCAATCCACCACACAGAATCGGAGATACCTTAGCCATGTACTCGTCAAATCTTTCCTTTCCCCAGTTTGGCAGTTCTTCAGGTTTGGTTAGTTTGGCTGCTTGAACGGCATCTGTGGTAGCGTACTGTTGAAAGGAACCATTGTGAGTGGCACCACTAAGTTCTGCGTCAGGACATGATGATTCTGCACCAGTTTCACAGTACTCACATGCCAAACAGGATGACTGCAACCATTTAATACCGGCAAGATCACCGATTTTCCAGCCAGAAACCTGGGATCCCATTCCTACAACCACACCAGCTCCCTCATGACCTCCGATTAAGTATGGATCAAACTTGTAGTTGATTTCAGTCCAGTCTCCTTTGTAGACATGTAAATCAGTGTGGCAGACACCTGAGTATAAAACTTTCACCAAAAGTTCGTTAGATTTTGGCTGTGGAACGTCAATGTCCTGGTACTTCAAGCCAGCATTGTGGTCGTAAAATACCACACCCTTTTGGGTTTTTGGGATGGTTACAGTGCTGTTGAATCTGGTGGAAGCAGAAGAAGACCAGAGAGATCCTGGTTTTCTTGAGGCTAAAAACAGATTTTTTGCCGCTAAAGGCAATGGAGATGCTCTGCTGCTTCTTAAAGTAGTTGTTCTGGCTAATTTCAACATCGCTGTTAGGGTTTTTTATGTGGTTTCTGGTTGTTTTTATTTTTGCTTTTGCTTTTACTTTTAAATTTTCCACAGAAACCTTTTTAATAGTATTTTGTATGTTTTATTCAACAATTTTTGCAGTGAATAAGCAAATAACTAACCAAATTCTGATAAATAAGAAAATAAATAACCAAATAACTACCCATTTTTTATAGCCAAACAAATAACCAAGTGAATAAAAAGATACTTTTATAGTCGCAAAAAGTCAACCGAATATCATCGCAAACAGATTCCGAAATAAATGATCAGCAAATTTATTCACAATATTTTTCAGCAATTTATTCACAATATTTTTCAGCAATTTATTGACAATATTTTTCCGCAATTTTATCCAAATAATTTTATTCACAACAATTTTATTCAAACAATTTATTCAAATAATTTGCAGCACCTCAGCAAATAGCGGTATTTTTCACAAATAAAAACATTCTCGTTTATACAGCATATTAAAGGAATATGTAGCCTTTTTTTTTTTCACCAACTGCAACATGTCACGAGGTTTGATTTCCGGAAGACTGAAATATCACATGTTTTAATTAATACCAAAAACCCATATATCACTCATTCTAGATACGTTTCAGGCATCATTGTTGGCCGTTTTTGACTTCTGTTGTGTCGCGTGCACTAATCCGTCGTTGTTTTCAGTTTTGACCGCTTCAAAAACAAGATGTGGCAAACCTAAAAGGGACAGTCCCGGAGTTACATTTCCGTATTTGTTTGCTGTGTAGTTCCAGACCGAGATGAGCAGCTGGGAATCTTCGTTTCGGAATCACAACTCTGTGCAACCCGTGTGACTCAGCGCTAAATGTTTGCATTCTCTGTTTGCCTGCATCGGCGATAAAGAACAGGAGTTCAGTTGGAAGAATGTAGGAGCTGTTTTAGCTGCTCGTACATAAAACACTATTTTAAGCGCCGATTTTCGGACAACAACGCTGCTGCAATCTTGAAACAGTATTTCTTGTCTTAAAACAGTAATTTTTGGCTTTAAACAGTGATTCTTGTCGTGAAATACCTGCCTCTGTTCAGCTGTTGTAGTCACGTTTCTTTTTCAAGCACTGCGTACGCTTTGGGAATGGTTTTTTGCAATTTCCCTTTTAGGCACTTTCTGCAGAAGCAAAAAAATATTTTTAAAAAAAATTTCAGTATATAAGCAAAACAACTTTGATTCCACAGTATCAATAATATAATACCTGCAAACCAACACAACACTTGTTTTCAGACAGCTGCACCATGGTTATTTGTGTATCACGTGCAGATCATTGGATTCCTCACATTCGTTTATAAAAATTGTTTATCTTACTATCATTCAGGCGAATGGTATCGGCAGCATGAACTCTGCGCATTTGAAACGAAAGCTATTGATTTTTCTTACTGTTATATGATGATATTGGCCATCAATGGTCATTTTTGCTATAAACCCAGCTCTTCGATTGGGAGATGGGCCCTTTGGGCGCATGTGTTCCCTGTGAGACAATTATGTTACATATCTGAAATTAGTACTGGCAGTTGATAGACTTGTTTCTAGCGCAAAACACGCTGTGAGATAAATACTTTTATATGGATCAAGGAGGGGATATATATATTTATATCTGGATCAAAGCGGAAGGTAAATACTTTATAGCTTGGATCAAAGATAGATATTCAGACGCTGTATGTGGGTCACGTGCAGCCGCTGCCTGCATTCTTTGCTTGAAACGTCTTTTCTAGTACTGTTTTTTTGTTTTGGTTTCATCTAAGTAAGCGTTGTCCCCTGTTAGCACCACAACACAGCAGCCAAAGTGTGCAGAAATAGTCACGAATCTGCTGATGCTGTCTACCTGTCTACCTGCTGGAAGAGTTTGAAGATGTAACACGTGACTTGTTTGTGCATGTCACGTGACCCTTTCGTTTTCGTTTATAAACTTTTTCAGTTCGTAAAAACTATTTAAAAGAATTCCCGTGAAAATGTTCACTCTACGCTGAAATAAAACACTACCAAAACACCACCCCAAACCGGTAATCTGGCGCCTAAAAACATGTTCCAAAACGTTTTGCCATCGATCATTGACTCTCTGAAGCCTATTATTGTCTCAAAAAACTATCTGCCAAAATGGCTGCTATTCATTTCAGTGGTGTCTATTTTCAACAGTATTCAATGTTTCTCCCAAATAGGTATTTCCTTGACAAAGAAAGTCTATGGTAACACTAGTGCTAAGAACAAAAACGAGATTAACGCCCTCAGCTGCAGATTGTTTGGAACCTGGACCTTCATTTCCTGCGTTATAAGATTGTATGGTGCCCTGCACACCTCAAACGAGCAGGTATACCAGCTATGTTTCATCAGTTACATTGTTGCTTTGTCGCACTTTGGATCTGAACTTGTTGCGTTCAAGTCGTGCAAATTGGACAAGGGGATTGTTGGGCCATTTGTTGTTGCCACAACATCGCTGGTGTGGATGTACAAGCAGAAGGAGTACTACACTGGTTCCGGCTGGTGAGCGGGAGACTTTCCTCGTTAAGTAACTGAGTTGTTTGAACATTTTTGATATACTAGCAGCCATGATGTGAATGTTGCTGATTTGTTTTTGTTTACTTGAATATGTATAATGGTAATAACATTTTAATATCAATGTTGCTGTTTTTTTACTTGAACTTTTTTAATATTAGTGTCAGTGTTTTTGTTTTTATTTTTGTTTGCTTGAATATGTATCATGTTTTTCTATCCACCAAACTTCCATAGTGCTCTCCTAGTGCAAATGTGTGTTTGTAGTAGACCAGTTTCAGCTCAGGATTGGTGTGGTGATCACCGCTCCCAATTGTATACTCAGTGTTCTGCTGGAGAACAAATATCGGACAGCCAAATATGTTGCTGAATATGGACAGCTCAACTTCTCCGCCCCACGCAGCGGTATGTTCCATTCTCTCACAGTACTCATCAAAATCTTGCAGCTCATCTGAGGTATCCGAAAACAGCATGAATTCATATGATTCTCTGTGCTTTTTCAAGTAGCAAACATTCAAATGCCTTAGTGTCTTTACACTCAGATTAGAGTAAAAACCATCCCTGTCGCTGTGGTACTCAAACGATTCGGGTAAATCATAGCTGGAGAACATATCTTGCGAATGTCTTTCACGCAGCTGGTCCAAAACTGAATGGTATAGGCAGTGACCATCGGCTTTTATTTCTTGCTGCTCTAGCTTCAGTTCTAGGCATCTTTTCGCCAGAGCATGTGACTCCTGCTTCTTGAAATCAGGCAGCGCTGCTGCCTCTTCAGCTGCCTGTTTTTGGAGTTCTTCAAGCTCCTTTTTTTTTTTCTCCTTGCGTTCTTTCTGTCTGTTTCTTTTCGGTTTCACTTGTTCCTGTGCTGTTTCACCATTTATTATCACGTTTTCACCATTTGTTATCACGTTTTCATCATTTATTATCACGTTTTCATCATTTATTATCACGTTTTCACCACTTATTACCCCGTTTTCGTGTTCTGTGCTGAATCTGCTGTGCTTGAGCAGCGCTTCAGGAGAAGAATCAGTATCTTCATTGTCATGTGCACCATCAGGGTCCTGATTCTGCTCATACTCAGGGTGGGTCACGTGCCACTCCTTCAGCTCCTTGTTCTGCAGATACTTCACATCAAACAGAATATCCCTGGCCTGTTTCTTTGCCTTAGTCTTCTGTGTTTTGTTCACTGCAGCTGATTTTAGTTCATCGCAAAATGATTCTGCGAATTTCAAGTTTTTGGCATGCAGGGAAAGCAAATCCTGCAAAGAGATTGCACCAATGTTCTCAGCTTTCAGTAGGCTTTCTTTTTGAAACTCCATCTGCTCAAAAAAAACCTTTCTTGATGTTAGTTACTGGGCCTTTTGTTGCAGTATTTCTGCTTATAATAGGCTCACATTACAGCTTTTAACTAATTGTTTTGCTGTGATCATATGACATGTTTTTTTTCCAGCGAGAAAAAAAAAAAAAAAAAAAATTGTAGATGTTGCGTCGGACTTAAGCCTTCTGGATCTTTTAATCAAAAGCAAACAGGATTGCCAGTAAGCATTCAGCACAGGGCGGTGTTGTAGGAGATGAAAGTAGTGTATTCTGGTGTTTTTTGGCTGTGAGATGTAGTGATTATTTAAATATAAGATTTGGTGTTTTTTAACTGTGAAATCTGGGGGTTTTAACTGTGAAATCTGGTGCTTTAAGTATCAGTGCACAAATAAATACGGAGAGTGATATGAAACGGAAGAGACGCGACAAATATCGCTTTGCAGCATCCTGTTACTCTAGCTTCATCAGGGAAACAAATACCACAAAGCAACAAGCTGTTACTGTACTTAAATAAGACAAATAAGAGAAACATCAACAACACGGTCTGAAAACTGAAACACACGCAACTGTTTTGTTTCTAGCGGTAATGCTGGCTAGAAAAGCAAATAATCTTTGCTGGCTTGAGAACAAATACGCCTTGACAGCTGGGGCCAGCTGCACGTGTTTCTGTCGCACATTTTCTTGTTTCATTTGCACTTGGTTCTACTTGAATCTTTAAACTGTTGCACACGTTTTTATTCCACCTGTTAAACCAGATATTCAAAATTGGCCTCGTCACCACCACCACTTCACGCAACAAAACTCTACAAAACAATCGACGCGATTATGAATCAAAGATATATACAACGACAGAGTGGAAATAAACAAAATTCTTCAGTGAGCCAAAAAAATTCATATCTTCTCTGTAATAACTCTAACTGCTGATAGCTCACAGCTAAAAGATAATAATGGAAAAACTGTTAAAACTGAGCCTAAAGCAGGCATTGACACACTCTTTTCAAACACAATTCCGCAACCAGACTATTCTATAAACAGGATTGACCCAAGTAACAAAAACAGAAAGTAATTCAAAACTACTCTACTTTTAGTTCTTTGGAACGTATTCCTTGGAGGTGATGGAAACCTTGACGGATGGTGGGACAGCGAAAGCTAAGAATTGAGTGATGGCAGAGGCTGGGATTTGACCAACAGCGTATCTCTTGTGAACTCTCATTTCGTAGGTTTCCCAGGTCTTGGAACCTTCACCATTTGGAGTCTTTCTGGTGGTGATCTTTAAGGTCTTGGTTGGCAATCTGATTGGACCCTTCTTGTAGGTCAAAGCAGAGAACTTCTTGGAAACGTTGGAACAGAAAGCTTCTAATTCCTTGACGTTGCTGGAAACCATGTTTAATTGGACTAAGTAAATCTTGTCAACTTGATCTTGAACTTTTTCAACTTCGGACATTTTAAATATTATCTTTTATTCTTTTAAAGAGTCGGCTGGTTTTTGAGTGTTTTTGTTTGCTGAGTTGAAAGAACAAGTTGATTAGAGATACAATTACTTTGATAATAACTGTTTTGATTATATTTGATGATAGTGGTTGAATAATATTTCAGAGCCAGGAGCAGATGGTCTTATCTCCGAGAATTAATTATCCATGATTTTTTTGCTGCTGCAGCAAGAAATCAAACTTGTTTTTTTTTTCTTTTTTTCGTTTGAATTTTTTTGTTTTTTTGTTTTTAGGTCGCATTTACGTAAATCCGCTACTGTTGTCTGCGTTTTAGTGTGGAAAAAAAGAGTTTTAGACGCTAATTTGTTACTTAAAAAAAAATTGTCACAAAAAAAAATTAGCGCAAATTTCAAAAAAAATTAAAATTAAAAAAAATAATAATAAATAACTCCAACGGAGTTTTGAGAAGTAAACAATCTTGCCCATGCGCTAATTGGAATATTCCTTCTCTTATCACAGGTCCCTTTATTAAAACAGAAGTTGCAGTGATTCTTTTGGTTGTAAAAAACTATATAAAGTGCAGGGTATTTGTCGTCTCAAAACATTTTCTATCCTGCTGTTTTTTCTTTATTATTTATTATTAATTATATACATTTCAAATATATTCCAATTAGATAAGTAAGATCTCAAACACCAGTCTCCTTTCAGTGAAAACAGGCAACAAAAACCAAAGAACAACATATCTTCATGACTGTTGATAACGAAAACACACCAAAGATTGATTATCTCAGATCAATCAAATCCGTGAGAGAAACCACATCAGAAATATTCAACTACATCAAAGCAAATGGCAAGGGTAAGTATTACAGTTTGAATCTAAATGAAATACCTGCTGTAGTTGATTTTGTAGTTGACAAAATTATCACGCCAGATTACCCTACACCAGAATCGTTAGCAAATATTCCACCACACGGCAGATGGCAGCATCTGGATTGTATGAATGTTGATAGAATGGAAAAACTTATTCAACTATGGAAAAAAGATCCAAAAAATGATGAGATTGAAGTATGCAGGAAGATTATTGATTTATTTGTCTTCAGTGTTTTGATTGATGCTGGCGCTGGAAACACGTGGAAATATAGTGAAGAATCTACTGGCCTGAAAATAGGCAGATCAGAGGGACTGGCTGTAGCATCCTACTACATGTTTTTGAATGGTCAGCTGTCCAATGATGCCAAAAATGATCCATACAAAGTTAATGGTGAAAGATTAAAAAACTGGAGCATGGAAAAAGATTTCAAGCCAGGATTTCAAATAAATGATCATAATGAAATGGCTGGATTAGAAGGTAGATTAAAACTAGTTACCTCTTTGGGACAAGCTTTAGTATCTAATAAAGAAATCTTTGGTGAAGATGCTAGACCAGGAAACATAGTAGATTATCTATTTAAACAAAAGTTACCGGATTATGAACAACCAACAATTGATTTAGAGCAGTTGTGGGGAGCTTTGATGCAGGGATTGATAACTATTTGGCCAAAAAGCAGAATGGTTGTTGATGGTCAGCCAATGGGAGATTGTTGGACTTTGGATACCATTCCTGGAAAACGTGACTTTATTGTCACGTTCCATAAGTTGACTCAATGGTTGTGCTACTCACTATTGGTTCCACTGCAAAAGTACGGCTACTGCTTTAACATTTTGAACACTGATCTGCAAACAGGACTGCCAGAATATAGAAATGGTGGTCTTTTTTATGACTTTAAGGTAATTCAATTGTTGCCAGATGAATTTAAAAGAGGCTTAAAATTGACTGAAAAGATTTCAGCTGCTTCCACAGAATCTGAATACGATATTCCAACATTTGAACCAGAAGATGGGGCAATAGTTGAATGGAGATGTTTGACAATCGGTCTGCTGGACTACATTTTACCTTTGGTCAACAAAAAACTTGGTTATGATCTTCAACTAGCACAGTTAATTGAGGCAGGTTCCTGGAAAGGCGGGAGAGTGATTGCGATGGAGAAAAGACCAAAGATTAATGGTGGTCCGCCAATCAACTTGCTCAGTGACGGTACCGTTTTTTAAGTCTTTTTGAGCAGTGATATATTTAAAGTGTTTTTAAGTCTTGGTTAAGTATTAATATGTTTTAATTTTTGTTTAAGTATTGGTATGTTTTAAGTTTTTTTTAAGTATTGATATATTTTAAATCTTGTCTAAGTATTGATATATTTTAAGCTTTTTTAAGTATTGATGTATTTTAAGCCTTTTTAAGTATTGATATATTTTAAATCTTGTTTAAGTATTGATATATTTCTAAGTCTTTTTAGTTGCTGTTCCAGATTTGTCAAAGGCAGCTAGCCATAACACTCGCTTTTTTGATATATACTTTTGATTATAACTTGCTTATGTAAGGAACAGTTTAGTGAGCCTGAAATTTTGCTTTTAAAACGACAGAATCCAATTATTTATTGACAAAAGCAATTGTTGGTTTTTTTTTTGTGAAATTTGAGGATAGCTATCAGGCAGCGGGTATGCTCTGCGGTGTATGCCTTTTTGTTGAGTGCTATTTCTATTTGTAACACCAGTGCATTTCAAAAGTTAACAAACGCAGTGGCCAAAGATACAATTAACCAGATGTTTTCAAGAATCATACACACTTAACATAGTATTCTGTTGCTTGTTTTTAATTTGGTGCCTGCATTTTCCAGGAATATCACAGCACAAGTTTGTTAATTTGATTTATAATCATTTTAACATGTTTTTTTATTCTATGTTGGTTATTATTTTTGCAAAAAAAATTGTCACAAAAGAAACAAAAAGGGGGATTGGTCTAGTGGTATGATGCTTGCTTTGGGTGCAAGATGTCCCGGGTTCAATTCCCGGATCCCCCCTTTGTATCTTTTATTTTTTTTTTTGATTTTCTTTTTTTAATTTTTTTTTTTTCAGTCAATTATAGTACTTAAAGCCATTTACAAACAGGAAAAAGCTATGCTAGTTTAAAAAGATATATATCGAATTGTTTGCAAAATTAATTTTTATTCCGCTCTACCGGCAATGTTATTAGCTGAACGTTGTCCTTGAGGGTTAAAAACTTTAATTTGATGCTTCCAATGTTATCAAGTTGGCCTTGAGCCTTTCCATAGTCTATTTTATGTTTGTCATCAACTTCAAGAAGCACATCATGCTCCAAGTCCTTTAACTCAAGCCAATTTAAAATAGTGCTTCTCATCTTCTGTGCAATCTGTATTGCTTTACTCTTGTTCTTGGAGTGTCTCGTCCAAATAGAAACTCTTAAAAATTTATTTCTCTTGCTAAAAACCACACCATTAACTATACTCAAAGGTTTTCCATCTTCTGGTTTTTCTTCATCCAATTCCTGGTCCTCAGTTTTGTTCAAAAAATCATTATAAAACAAAGCTGACTGTTGTAGCCATTCTTCGTCTTCCGCTTTAAGAGGTTCAAGGTCTTCAAAGTGTTCACAAACTGCCATCAACATTAGATTTAACCATACTACCCTCATTCTATCAATATCATTTATCTCGACTATTATTTTCCCTCCTTTGCTATTATTTTCATCTTCCCATTCAGGTCTTAATGGTGTTCTAAACAAATGATAGTCCACTTTAACAGGCAATTGATCAATAGAGGGAATTAGGGCATTTAATGCCCAAAATTCTTCAAGGGTTTTAATCTCCATTATCGGTCTCAATAAAGCCGCCCATTTTTCGTTATGTGCTATCTTTGGTTTGGTATACCACAACTTCCATGTTGTGTTTAATTCATGTTTGTCGTTGTTTGGATAGTCGCTATCTGTAATCTTTGTGTTGCTGTTGTCTACTGAATCCACTTTCAAAAGTTGAGTTTCTGAAGTTTTATTGTTTTTAGAAAACTGAGGTTTTATCTCAGTATTTTGAACATCATGTGATCCTTCGAAAGACATTGTTTGTATAATTTCTTATACTGCTTTTTTGTTAAATATATGTCTGGTTCTGCTGAACTGTTTATTTGTTCGAGATAAAGTTTTTTTATTTTTTTTGTTTCTGTAGTTTAAAAATCACAAACAGGTGAAAACAAAAAAAGTAAAAATAAAATTTTCATGAATCTTAAAAAAGGTCATGTGAGCTGAACCAATGAACAAGCAATGATTCTGGAAAACCAACAGCCATAAACATACTAGATACAATGAAAGATATAGCAGACGACAATTTGTTTTTTATCAATGTTAATTCACTCAATTTAAACCATGTAACAGAGAAATACAATACCAAAAGACAACCTGAAAAATGTGTAACAATAGACAGCTTAATCGCCGGTCTTCGAAACGGCAATGTTGAATCTGCAGCTATCAAAAACATAAATTTTGTAAAACCGTTGCCAAAACCTAACGGCTTGAATTATTCAAAAGAATTTAAGAAAGATTTGGAGCAAATTAAGAAAAACCAAATACTAAAAGATGTCTACAACAAACCTTTGGATAGCGAAGAATCACAACAAAGCATACAGGAAATGCATAAAGAAATAAAGGAACAGCTCACCACAATAGTAAATATACTTTTGACTGTGGTGAGTTGTATTGTGGCCTGCTGGTATTGGACACCTTATTTAAAGATACACTACAGACTCTTTTTGTGCATATTTGTCGGAATCCTGGTTCTTGTCGCTGATGTTGTGGTGTATAACAGTTTCCAAAGAAACATCAAAAACTCAAAGAAGAATGAGCCCAAGAAAGAAGAATAGAACTATTATAATAACTCTCAAAAATTTTGTGCTCTTGAATCGTAGAAAGTCCCACAAAGTGCGCTTCATATGAAAGCTAACTTCTCGTTGCTGCTGAAACTGCAGGTGGGGAACAAGGTAAATCAGCCACCGAAACGCTTCTTTTTCTAGTAAAAATGAGCCTTGAGAGGGCTTCTAATATATTGCCGAGTTTCAAGAAAACAATTTCGATCCTTGGTTTTATTAAAAGTTTGGTTCCTTTAGTTTTGCTTTTATTTCTTTCCATACAACTACTGGGTTTTTTTATTGCTTTTTCTCCTTTCTTATCTTCAGAAAAGCTTTTATAGAATCCCCACTTGAATAAGTCTAAAAAGAAAGAAACAAATCCATAGTCTGGCCAAAAACGAAGAGAAAAAACAAAGGAGCTGGACTCATGTGTCTGCCACATCAAGTAGTCACTGAATCTTGTTATTCCAGACGTTCTTATCAAAAGGTCGCACCTGTTAATGTTACGAGAAAGACACATTTCATTTTCTAGGTTTTTTTCAGATATGGAGTATGATTCATAGTTTTTCATCTTCAAAATAACATTTTTTTTAATGGCATGGTATATCTCGTTTCTGCATGTGTATGGACAACAGATGTATATGGTGAGATGGTGCGAATGTTTGTCCGTAATGGAGGTCAGTGCTTCGATATCCTTCACTTTGCTATTGATATCTTTGTCCAAGTAAGAGCTGTCGCCTATACTTTTGATTTGAATGCCGTTGAAAATGAGGTTGTTACTTAACTTGTTTTCTCTGCAACTTGTTGAAAAGTCGGTAAGTTTTTTTACCAGAAGCTCCATCAGAAAGGTGACCTCTTTCTCAGATCTGTTGAAATTTTCAATGGAGAAGGCATATACAGACAAATGTTCCACTCCTATCATCTTTGCAAAATATATCACCTGCAGCAGAGTTAAAGAGCCTAGCTCGTGACCCTTTTTGAAGGGTTGATTAATAGATTTTGCAAATCTTCTGTTTCCATCCATAATAAAAGACAGGTGCTTGGGCACCGCTCCATAGTTCAGAACAAGAAGACCCATCGTTTGCAGAAGTGACAGTATATTGGAAAGTCCTTGCATTGAGAAAATGTAGTAGTACAGTTTGTGCCAAAGGTTTGAAACACTTCTGAGCGGGTGTGAGACATCAAACACATAATCAATGCTGGCGTATCTGGCCGCGTTGATTTCCTTGCAGTGGTTGTAGAACAAGGCGCTGAATCTGGTGCTCATGTTATCTTGGATTTTTAGCCTTTGATTTTTCTGGAAACAGATTTTCTCAGAACAGTTCTTTTTATATGTTTTCGTTTAAAACGCTTTGTTTAGAGCACCTGCTTATTGTGTAGAAGGAGTATTTTAGTATCTGTTCTTGCACGTTCTTTCTTTAGAATCTTTATTCTTATATGTTTCTTAAGAATGTCCTTATTTGGTTTCTTCAGAATATTCTTATTTGGTTTCTTCAGAATGCTCCTATATCTTTCTTCCTAGTATTCATTCATCAATGCTCCTATCTGTCTTCTTTTTAAAATGAATCTTCAAAAAATATTTACTCTTCAAATTGTTTTTCAGAGTTTGTTCTTATATATTCTTTTAAAATATTATTGTCATTCACACATTTTTTTATTTGTTCCTGTTTGAACACACAGATTCCTAATTCAGAACTCAGAAGCTTAGCGCCATATCGCATTATTGCCTTATCGTCTTATCATTGCCAGAAAAGGAAACCAGCGCGGCTCTCTTAAAAAAAAAAATCAAAAATAAAAAAGTATATAAATCCAGTGTCTTTGAAATATTTATTACATTACCAAGAATAAAAATATTGGTACTAAATAATTCCCAGAAAATCACACCACAAATCTACGGAGCTAATATCTTGTTTTCAACCGCAACAACTATCTTCATTGTTTGTTCCATGAAAGTTAGGCACATGATCGTGTGTGGGGCTATTCTGAAAATCTGAGCTCCAAAACCTTTATATAGAGCCATTATACCTTCAGATTTTACAGTTTTCTTCAAGCAATCAATAGGTCCGGTGTATAAAGAGTTACCGTGCTGGTTATAAACTCTTGTTAAAATAACATCCCATGGATTCATAACTACACCGACACCAAAACCACTGATTGTGGAAGCAGTCAAATGCAAAGGAGTACCCTCACTCATTATATCATGTTTCAGCAAAATACCTTTAGCGGTGTTGTAAATTGGCAACTGAACAGCAGAACCGGCACCTGTTCTCAAAATAGCAGCATCAACACCCTTGAAAAGACCTTTGATACCGCCTTCCTTTGTATAGATTTGAACTAAACCATCAACAAATGATTTGTAGTGACTCTGTTGACCAATTTTCACATGGGTTGAATAGGACTGCATTCTTGTTTTCACCAAGTACAGTGGAGATCCCACAATCGCACCCATGATACCTGATGTGGCACCGGAAATAACATTGATGATAGGGTTCTGCACTTTGTGTGGGTCAGCTGCTGAGCTGAAGAACAAAGAGTTAAGCTGGTATCTCACTGGCTCATAGAATCCCAGTCTGCATCCGTTTAGCCCGATTTGGTAAATGTAGGCACAGTTTAATCCCTTCTGCAAACCTCTTATTCCCTCATTTTTGAAGATTACTCCTAATCCTTGTACTGGATTTTTATATGTCTTGGTGGTTGATTTTCCGCTGAGCTCACCCTGTAGCTGCATTCTTGTTTTCACAACCTCAATAGGGTTGGTGAAAGTGACTGCTATACATGCTGCAGCTGCTCCTGCAATAAATGATCCCGCAGTTGAAACTTTTTGGGCTGCAGATTTAACGTGTTGTACCTCTTCTTTCGCCATTTTTATGTGGTGCAATGCCTAGAAATCAGGTTTGCAACGTGCTTTGGTTTCATTCAATCCAAGCAAGAAGCTGAAAAAGGGTGAATTACTGCCTTCAAACTGGAAATCGTTAATTTAGAAATTAAAGTTGTTTTTAAAAATTCTCAGTTGTATCTGAAAAATTTTAAAGACTTGCAACTGAAAAAAATAAAACGCATTGCAGTATTTTTACCGCAGCCAAATGACTCTTCACCGGTACCGGTGTCAAAATGAGTAAATAAATAAAACAGGCTCTTTTGTCCACGGAGAAGAAATTTTGTCTTCCAGGTGAGACAACGGAAGAATACGAGCAAACAGCGGTCAGTCCCGTGCTCGTTTAGCTTCTCACGTGACAATGGGGATAGGTACTCACGTGATATTGCGCATGCGTCCTCACGTGACAATCTGCATATAAGCTGCGGAAAGAGGATCCCGTTGAAAAGCACAGTAAAGTGGTCTTTCTGGTTGCGCATGTATTTGATCAAGTGGTCCCAGTGAAAAACAGGTATATAGGAGTCCCTTATAGAGCTTCAAATGCGCAAGACAAGATAAGTGGTAGACATCTGTGCTGTGTGACTATCAAATGACCATCGGGGTTAAGTGCTTTCATGAGTGAAAACAACAGTATCATGTGTCTAAACTTTCAGCAGGATTTACAGGGCGTTAGACTATTACTGGGAAGCAGCAGCTCAGCTGTTCAGTGCTCTGGTTTTAGCTGAATAGAACTTTGTTGTAGGGTCTTTGGTGTCTGGTTTTCTTCTTTTTGGACCGCTTGGCCTTTATCAAATTCAAATCCCTTTCTGAAACACTGGCCTTGCGCTGTTTCAACATCCTGATGTCTTGGTTCACTCTTAACCGTTCTTTCAGCTGAACAGGAGCCTCCAAAAGTTCAACCTGCAGCTCAGGGTATTTGGTGAGAAAAGATCTCATAATTCTGTCTGAATATGTCTGAAAATGTACCAAGTCAGGGTCCTCTTTTTTGTTAACCCCAAGCCAGAAATTGATATCATAGGCTGGTAGCGCGACACCCCTGAAAGCATTCAAATAATGGTACAGGAAGTGATGAGCAATGTTGTACCAGTTCAGGTACTCATCAAACTTTGTGTTTTTAAGTTTCTCATTCATCTCAATGTTGGACTGATCTTTTAAAAAGTAGGTCGTCCTAGAGTTGGTGTTGATGTCTATTTCAAAGCTGCTTCTTTTGGCCAGTCCTTCTTCTATGTCTTTCATTAGAATATTTTGCCAGTACCATTCTAGAAGCGACCACACATCGTTGGTTAAGGGTATCTGAAGCTCGTTTTTGATCACATTTTTTGGAATCATCAAATTGATCAAATACAAGATGTAGTCCAACTTCATTACTTCATCAAACTCATTTGCATTCAGGTTTTTGAATGAAGAGCCGTGGGCAGAAACATATTCGGAGTTCAGTGCCAAGGCCATCTTCATTTCCAAAGTGTACATTGCTGTGGGAAGTGAAATTCCAGGTGTGTCATACAAATAAATCCCTTTCCAGAAGTCATCTATCTTTATCCGCTCAGATATCTTCTTGGTTATTCCGCTATAGTTTCCTGTTTTGCAAGGCTTTGATATTTGGAGATGCAGCTTCTTGTTCAAGGATTCTTTAAGAAGATTTATCACTGTTGATTTTCCAACATTCGGTATCCCCAGTATCAAACAGTTGTATCCTAGAGGCAGCAAAAGATTGTCATTTTCTTTCACATTTTCTGCATAGAGATACCTCAAGATGTTTTTCAAGTCTTCACTGGATTTTTTGCTGTCAAGTGCATTGATGATGATGTAGTACTCGTTCATCTTGCTATGGTAGAAGTTCAACTTTTCCTTCAGCTCAGAAACCAGTTTTCTGCTAACCAATCCTGACTGTTGGAGTCTTGTTAAATGGTCTCCAAAGGTGTAAACTATCAGCTTTTTCACACGCAGTGTTTTCTCTTTTTGCTTTCCATCCGCATCATAAGTTTGCACTGATTGGAATCTTCCATGGATTCTCTTGTCTTCAATTTCCTTCATGAAGTAATCAATTTCCGAAAAACTGCCTGCCCTCCCACTCTCTTCTTTTAGTTTGATGAACTTTTCTGGTTCAATCTTTTCCAATCCCAGCAAATCAAACATCACATTCTTTGAAGATAGCGGTGTTCTTACATCTCTCACTTCTATCACCAGTTGGCACTGCCTGTAGATGGGAAGCAGTTTCTTTATTGTGGTGTACTGGTGTGATTTAAAGGAATGAAAATTCGGCATCAAATGAGACTCGAAACTGAGTCTGGGCTTAAAATTATTCTCTTCCTCCGTCAGTGGTTCATTTTGGATCTTAATCCTACTGAGTCGCTGGTCCTTTTTGAGATTAGATTTGATTGCTGGTGCATATTTCGGTGCCGCAAGCGAAAAAACTCTTTTAGACAGTAAAGTAGTCATTTCAGGGCGTAAAATTGCTCTTTTGGAAGCTATAATCTTGCTTTTGAATGTTCCAAACATGTTTATGGCCAAAAAAGTACTGGATCTTATCCGTTAAGATGGTGTTTCTGATGCTTTTTAGTCATAATTCACAAGTATTAAAGTGAATTTTTCAGTTTCAAAAAATTGCTTTTTTTTTAAAAAAACATTTTTTTTAGCTTTTCGCTACCATATTTTTAAAATGTTACTTTTCAGAAAACTCAAAAATTCTTAATGATGAACAATTTTAATCTCTAACAAAGTGTAAAAACAGCAGCAATAATACACCATAAACCATCAGAATAATCCCAAATGCCGTTGATTCTTCTTACAGGACTACCTAATTCGGGTAAAACGGCTATTTGCAACGACTTAATTGCAAAAATTAATGGTTTTTTTGAAAATCCTGAGGTGCAATCACCTTTAAATTTTAAGCCAAACATCATTTACCATTCAGACGAAACTTTATCAATCCCACCTGAATCGTATTCAAATCCAAAATTGGAAAAGTTTAATAGAGGTAAGATACAGTCTATCATGAGAAGAGACGTTAACCTGAAGAATATAGTTATTGTTAACAGTTTGAACTACATTAAGGGATACAGGTATCAACTGTTTATAGACTGTAAAAACTTTAATGAAGGCTACTGTTTGGTCTACACGATCAAAGCTAACAGCGATGAAGAGAATGGGGAAAAAGCAGTGGGAAATCTGCTGGAATTGAGTGCTTCTGGTCAGCTGGACACCAACAAGGAACACAGTGTTGAAGCTGAGGGAATGGAAGGAAGCTGGGATAAGAAGTTGATCAATGAAATAGCAATGAGATTTGAAGAACCGAATGAAAGAAACAGATGGGACTCGCCTTGTTTTCGTTTTCTTCAAGGCCAAGATTCTCTCACAGACGAGACAGTAGTGGAGATCTTAAAGTGTTTGTATCCAAAGCAGTTCCAGAGGTTTGTGATGAACGGTTCAGGAGCAAACATCAGTGAAGAGGAAAGCAAGAAACTGAATGATTTGGCGCACAAAATGAAGCCATCAAACACAACCAAGCTGCAGCCTATAACGCAGAACGACTACCTGATGAAACTGAACAACATTTCATCCAACTTGATAAAAACGCTGACAAACTGGCTAAATGTGGAGGTTAATTCGATGAATTTGAGGTTTTTGTTGAGCGATGAGGATGTTGAAAGAGGAAAGTTTATTCAGTTTCAATCGCCCTTGGTTAAACAAAAACTCGTCTCAAATCTGAACATTTTGCAGAGACTGAAGAGACAGTTCATCCAGCTGCATAAGATCAGAAAGCAGACTGAAAGTGACTTGAAGTCGTTGGAGGACAACATCGAAAGGCTGTTTATGGACTTCCTGACGAAGAACTTTGCGGAGTTGTAGGAAGGTTATATAGTATGTACATAGGCAGATGGGCGGGTTGAGAGTCTACAGGTGCAGTCTGCGGGAGCAAAGTGGGGTTTCTGCAATTGGAAAAGATGGATTTTGAAGCCAACGGTGCAGTTTCTTAATAAACAGTGTCTGAAACCAGAGCTGCTTCTTAATAAGCAGTTTCTTCACAAACCGCCTACTCAGCAAACTGCTTCAGCTTGGCGAGCAGAATCTGGCCCTTCTTTATTCTGATCTCGCTGATGCTTATGAGATCATGCTCCAGAGTGACCAGAAGCTCGTTTCTGATGTAGTTTCTCATGTACGGCGTCATCTCCACGTTCTCTTTTTTGAACACCACTTCCATCTGCTCAACAAACACGAACCAGCTCTCCAGAATGTTGTTCTTGTAGAAGACAGATCTGAAGTTGAAGTTGTCCCAAAAGTTAGATATCACTTCAGGATCCTGTGTTCTAATGACCCTGTAAATCATGCATTTCTGCAACGCTCTGATGGAATCCATGTCCCACGCATTGATTTCTTCATCAATAGACAGGGAGTTGAAGTTATTGGTTTGAAGCTGTCTCAGAAAACTGTTTTCAGGCGTCGGTTGTGGCTGCAAAATAGTCTTCTTCTTGGACATTTCAGATCTGAAAAAGTTCAATAGTTTCAGCTTGATGTCGGAGTTCTTGCTGCTTTGGCTCAGCTTCTGCTCATTTTCACTCAGCAGCCTTAAGAATATGATGTAGAAAAAGTTGATTGATATGTCCTGGGTGTCTCTTTTCAATGGAACAAACTCTAGGAACTTTAGAAGCTCCTTGAAGATAGATATCAATCTGGTCTCGACTCTCTGGTTCATGGTTTGTGTCACGTCTTTGTTCTGTCTCAACTTTAAGTCATTCAACGCTATTGCGTAGTCTCTGCTGGTACCGGCTTTAACAATAGTAAGCAGGTGGATGAATTTGGAAAGCATATCGCTGTATCTTAAACTGAATACATTTGTTCTGAGCCCCATGTTCAGATACTGTCTGAGCACAATCAAATCCATGGAATTGCACTCTGGATCAAAGACGTTGCAGCTGGTTTCATACTCAACAATCAGATCCTTCCAATACTGATTAAGCTCATCCTGAGACAGCTTTTCACCGTTGGAATTTGTGAGCAATGAGGATGAAATAGAATGTAGTCTACTTTCAAAATCTAGCAGGCGTTCAGTATTGGTGGTATCGACAAGCGAAAAATCGCTTTCATCCGCCTCAAAAGACTCAGGGTACTTGCTGCTGTTCCCAGCGTTACTTGAGTAGTTTCTTTGGACCTTTCCGGCCAAAAATTGGGTAGAATATGTGGCCATTTTGCCGCGATACAGAGTGAGCATAGCACTGCTTTTCAGACAGTTGTTTCTCAGGTAGAACTGAGTGTTTTTCAAATGGCGCGCTCTGGAAATCATGTGTAGGCAAGTTTTTGGCGAGGCTTTCTGATTGGTCAACTGATGCTGCTGAAATCACGGTTTATCAGGGCTTGTTGCTGGCTTAAAATGACTGTTTAATGAGATGTTGTTGAGGTAGTGCAACTGAAAAATCTTTCATGAAAGTTTTTGAAAGTTTTTTTTTTTTTTGAAAGGTCACGTGGATGTTGTCAATAGAGTCACGTGAATGTTGTTTATGTCCGATATAACGACATACATTGGTGCTTGCTCACGTGTTTCTGTTTTTCAGAGGCTACCTGATTAGCGTTTGGTTATTATCATACATGTGACTCCTTCTGTTTAATCTAGCTCGGGACCGTGGCCACGATGGTTTGAGATTACACTCTCTGTATACACTATTTATGTTAGCTGTCACATATTAAGCTTTCATCCAGAAACATCTCCTTATATACGGCAAATCTCAGCATTACCCATTCAGGACATAGCTGCGCTCTACCTAATCGAGCAATTCCTTCCATTTATGGTGGCACTCACACATTAGTAGTTGCTGTGCGACTCGATCTGCACTGTCATGTGATCTTTATATCCGACGGACAGATCTAGTCACGTGACAGTTCCATCTCCAAAAATCATCATCATCAACTTTCAAATACAAACTTTCAGGTTCATCAAAACACACCATTTCAACCACCCAAAAATCATATTTCTGCACCCTGCACCAAGAATCGGCACCATGGATAAGCATAATATCGCTCTGGAGCAACCTCTACCGAAGTACATCGACATCATATATAAGAATATCAAGTATTTTGTGTCTGAAACAAGCGGCGCTGAAAGTTCCGACGGCAGCTATTTCAAGTACAGAATAACCGATACAAACAACCATAAAATCATACTGCGGGATCATTTCACCGCTGATAACAACCAGAATCAAGCTGTAGACCTTTTTTACCCACTCTACAACACAAAAAACGTGATCAACCAGCAGAGTATGGCCGAAATAATGGATGTTTTTCACAACTATCTCCCAGAAATACCACGCAAAACTCTCTATCTTTCAATACTCAACAAGGACGGAACAGTGGTCCACGTGCTGGCGAAAAAACTATAGTTCCTTGATGTTCAGATTGCTTTTCACATTCTCCGCCCCGATATCACCGCTACCCAGGTATTTCTGTTTCAGTATTGTGTCCTGTTTCTTCACATATTTCAGCAGAGGATCGATAAGATTTTGTTTAATCAGAAAGTTGTACCATATTTCGTTGTAAATATGGTTGTATATTGTCAGGTAGTCCTTCATAAAACATACAGCTAGTGCTATAGCAATGTATGGCACAGCTAACTGAGGCATAAAAATGCCGAGACCAATAAGCGATGAGTATATCAGTACCTGTTTTTTGAAGAAAAACTTCCAGAGATATGATCTAATCTTTTTATTTGTAACATAACTCAATTTCTTTAAATCCAGCGGGAAATCATCGATCACGTTGTTATCAATCACATCATCACTCAGTAACTCATCAGTAGACAGTTTACCCTTCAGAAATACGAGTGAGTTGTTTATATTGAGAATGTTAATGTTGTTGTTGAGGTACTTGGTAATTTTCAACTCTATGTTGTCGCTGCTGATAAAAAAAGGAAGCAGCTCATAGATTTTCAATGGTAACGTGATGTTTTTTTTGTCCTGAATGTTATTTAGATACTTGTACTGGGTAGAAGTCCAGTTTTCTATAAGACGTTCTCTTTGACCAAAGGTTAATTTTGAGATGTTTAGTTTGGGAACTATGATCACGTTACCTTCGTTGTTGTATGACAGTCGTCTGGACCAGACCCAATTAGGAAACTGTGGGCGCTTAGCCAGTCTGGAAACTATTTGGAGCATCCTGGGTGTTATATATGGGTGGTTTTACAGTGGTGTTTTTGTTTGCAGTTTGTTTGCAATTATTGCTATTTTGTTTAATATTTTGAAGAATATTGCGGGAATTTAAAAAAAAATGGAGTAAAAAAATTATATGGTCATGTGATTTGGCACGTGATCTAATTGACTAAATATTGCAGTCAGAAATGTTGCTGCAAGAAACGCTGGAGAGCCGATATCTAGCTAATTTCTTTTGTTGGCTGTGTAAAACGGTGCTTGTAGCTATTGTCAGTTGTGTATTGTGCGTGCGCAGTTGTGTATTGTGCGTGCGCAGTTGTGTATTGTGCGTGCGCAGTTTGTTTTGTGGGGTTTATGTTGGAACGCATGCCCAGCTGCAAACGTTTTATCAATTGCGCATTGTGTCCCAAAACGGCAATAAATGCAAAAAAATTTAAAAAAAACAATTAAAAACACAAAACGCACAGGAATTGGCAGCGTTTCAGTTGCGCAGAGGTTTTGCAGTAAAAATTGTATAAGTCAGGCTGGTTTAACTGCATGGTCTGTGCAACTTACTTTATTGGATGAGTTTGGTAGATTAAATTGAATGGTCTGTGCAATTTGATTGGCTAAGTGGTATGTGCAATTTAATTGGTTAAGTGGTCTGTGAAATTTAATTAATTGACTAAGTGGTCTGGTTTGTGTAAAATTAGACAAGTTAATAAGCCCAATTTATTAAAAACTGTGCACCTTCCATGGTTTAATTAAACACTGTCAGAAAATTGCATGTTTCAATTAGAGACTGACAGAAAATGCAGTGCACTGAAGCAATTTAAACTATTGTGTGCACTGAAGCAATTTAAAAGTACTGTAAGCAATTAAAAATGATGCAACAATAATTGCAGAGTGGTGGTTTTAAAGTTTTATCTGTGAAAACACTTTAGTGAAATTATGTGTTAGATTCAATATATTCTGCAGTTTGTGTTATATTCAATACTTCCCACAGTTTATGTGTCAAGTAATGTCTTCTACAGTTTATGTGCCAAATAAGGTTTTCTAGCAATTCTCTGTATTTCAGCACTGTGCAGCCTTTCCTAATCATTACACAGAAGATTGTGTAATCCTTTCTTACCTTTCTTTTAAGAACCTTTTTTATTTCTTTATACAACATTATTTCATTCACATTTAAAGTCCAAAACATCCACTTTTAAAGTCCAAAAACCATACTGCTCTTTCACTTATGTCAGCTTTAAAAGAAACATCTGTATTGCCGTGTTCAATAACAAAGTACTCGCTCATTATAGCGCTATCAGGGCTCACTTTAGGACTAGATATTGGTTCAATTGGTGCCTTGGTGACAGAGTTTAAAAGTTTCCAGCTCCAGTATCAGGATTTGACAAACTTCAAAACAGGGCTTTTAATATCTATTTTTAATTTAGGTGGTCTTATTGGTGGTTTGTTTCTAGGAAAATATAACAACAAAAAAAACAAAACCATTAAGTACATGGTTTGTTTGAACACCTCTGTCATTTTATTGGGCCAGTTTTTACAACTAGCTGGGTTCAGCTCATGGCTAATGTTCGTTCTAGGACGATTTTTGTTTGGCTTTGGACAAGGTGGAAACAATGTTTTGTGCCCACTATACATCTCAGAAATCTGCAGAACATTTGCACTAAAAACAAGTTTAAATGCTCATGAAAAAAGTTTGGATGGTAGAGAAACAAAAGTTGATAATTTGAAGGCATCATATTTCCAGTTGCTACTCACTTTTGGGATATGTCTTGGAAACATTTTGAATTACTTCTATGTTGGAATCAGCAGCAGTTTTTTGCAGTGGCGACTTCCAATTTTTACCAACTTTTTGGCTACTTTTGCTATGTTAAATTTGCTCTACTTTTTGGTCCCGGATCAGCAGGAATTGGAGCATTATATGCGCAGGGAAATAAATTTTGCCTCTACTGACACGTTAATTTCATCCAAAGAAAAGGAAATTATAACTGAAAAACAACTTATAAATGAGAAACAATTCATAAATGAAAAACAAATCATAGATGAAACAGTTACTTCTGGAGCTTCTTTTAAAGAACCAGGCGCTGTGTATCAGCTCTGGAACGGAAAACCACTTTATTTTTGGAGAGTTGTTATTGGAAGCACAATATTCATATTCCAGCAGTTCACTGGAATAAACTATTTCTTCTACTATTCAGCGTTGTTGTTTACGCAGAACAATTCTCTCTCAGCAAATCTGATAAACATCATACTCTCAAGTGTGAATTTCATTGCTACAGTAGCCAGTCTTTATTTGATTAAAAAGATTAGCCCAAAAAAGATGTTTCTTACAGGGTTGGTTGGATGCAGTATAACGATGTTTTTGTTTGCTATGTTGGGTGAATTATTTAACACTGGTATGTTTCAAATACAAACACTCACTTTTTTAATGGCAGCAGTTGCATCTACTTTTATTATTTTCTTTGCCATATGTTTGGGGCCAGTGAGTTTTATTTTGGTTGAGCAGATATTGCCAGCAGAGGTTCAAATAAAAACTTTAGGTTTAGGAATTGCAAACAGTTTTAACTGGATTACTGGTTTTCTAGTCGGAGCTTTGACACCAACAATGAATTCATTGATAGGACTAAGATTGGGTTACTTTTTTGCTGGCAGCACACTGATTGGTTTGGTTTTTGAGAAGGTATACTTGCCAGATATGTATGGTGTTGGAAAGGAAGAAAAGGAAGTTTGCTGGGAGCTTTTGGAAGTAAAAGATCCAAGGGCGCTAGTGTACTTTTAAGATAATGAATTATATAGTAAGTAAGTAAGTAAGTAAGTAAGTAAGTAAGTAAGTAAGTAAGTAAGTAAGTAAGTAAGTAAGTAAGTAAGTAA
>JAFNJT010000141.1:0-24707 GCA_019649525.1 Hanseniaspora lindneri
TTCTTTTTTGTACACATTTTCCGTTTTGGGACATTCTATTTATAGACGTTCGGACTTAAGTCTCCAATTTCCATCAGTTTTTGTTCAGCTGCTTCCGCAGCCAAATAACTATTATTGTCATTTCTGTTAATGTTAAAATGCAAAAATATGTTAACAAAAAGTTTGCAATTCCACGACTCAAACTCGCAAATCACGTGAGCGCAGTGGTCACATGATATCTTCAGAACAAGAATAAGTCAGATTGTATGTGAACCCATTGTTAAACATCAGTTGTGTAATTTCAACTAAACACTAAGCTATTGGTTGAAATTAACCCCACAGCAGTCTATTTATTGAACCTGATATTACTCCAAAGTTTTATAAACAACAGATGTGGTGTAAGGGCATGTTCTGGAACTCGAAAAGTTTACTCACTTTTTTCATCCTAATTTGACTGCAATATAATAGTTAGGATTGACATGAGATTGCAACAAATAATTTACTGTTAGTAAAGAGTACCATGCATAAAACTGCTCTAAATTTAACACACCTGAGGTTATATATGATAAGTGAGATAATACCACTGTACGTTGTTGGGTAGAATCAGATATAATCAGGTGGTTCGAAAAGTGGGCATTATATCCGACAAAAAGATTTATATCTTAATAACATCTTTTGTAAATTTATTTTAATTTAAATTATCAGTATTAAGTTTATTTAAATTATCAGTATTTATTTTATTTAATTTCACGTTTTAATATTTACTTATTTTTGAAGCCAAGATAAACCTTTTTTTACCAGTACGATATAGTATGTTTTTGTTAAATATTCACGGTCGAGAGTAGCATGCACGTGACCACAACTTGAAAGATCCGTTTTTTTAAATTTTCACATTTTTTTTTATTTTCAAAAATTTGTTTTCACAATTCTGGTATTAATTTAACTACACTTTTATATCTTAAAAGCTAGCAAAAATCACACAATAATCACCAACTCCAGTATACTCAAAAATGGCAGCTGCTGCTGAGAACCATATTAATGTGATTAACGTTGCTGAAGATTCTATAAATCAAAATGACAAGTCCGAGAATAATAATGAAGTAATGTTCAAGACCTCCATTTTAAAGTATGTCAGTTCACTTCCTTCGATGGTAAAGTTAAGGTTGTATTCACAATCTTCAACCGCCTTATCTATTTATAGATTGCTGCCATCTTTAGGGAAATTTTTGGTAATGGGATTGTTGTTTCAAGATTTTGAAGAAGAAGAGTTGGATGAAGATGATCTGGATGACGATATTGATGAAACAAACACCAATAAATCAAACCAAAAACCGCCATTAGTGAAAGACATTCAGAAATGGGTGGTTGGACAAGCAGGGTATCTTGAATTCTACAAAACACTAAGAATTTTGGAAAATTTGGACATTTTTGTGATAACAGATAGAGAATCATCAAGCAGTAAGTCCCATAACATATTTTCAAATAAGGCAGATGAAAGTGGGCGTATAAAACTCAACCCTATTTTTCAGACTGCTCTTAGAACGTCAATAGTTGCAGGGGATGTTCACAACTCATTTGGTTCCTTGAGAAATGACATTCCAATTACAGAACAACTCACAAAAGAAGAACTGGATACATATGCAGCTGAAAAATGGGAAACAATTCTGCATTTCATGGTGGGAACGCCTGGAATGAAGGCGCCTGATGACACAGTGTTGAAGCTTCTGTTGCACGGTGAGCTTATGATGGAAGTAGGCACTGAATTCAACAATTCAATCTTTTCAAAAAAATCAAACACTGAAGAAGACGAGGATATGAATGAAAAACAGTTTCAGCAAGTAGCCGAATTGAAAATCACCAACCATGGATTTCAGTTTTTATTGCAGGAAATTAATGTACAAATTTGGTCGTTGCTATTGCAGTATCTGAAAATGTCAGAGTTTTTGAAGCTTGATATTGTTGTTATATTGAATTTTCTGTTTATGCTGTCAACTTTGGAGTTTGGTAAGGCATATTCCACCACTAAAATGAGTCAATTTGAATTGTTTTTGTTGAAAGAATTGGCAAACTACGGTTTACTGCTTAAGAAACCAAACCAAGACTGGTTCTATCCCACCAGAATGTCCACAATTCTGACATCTGATGCAATAACTATCAGGTCATCATCAGCCGCTATGAATAATGTTATTGAGACAACAAAAATGAATAAAAATGTTTTTCAACAACAGGACACTAAAAAGAAGAACATTTTAGAGGCCAATGAGTTTGCTAAAAGACAATTGATAGAAAAAGATACTGCTTTGGCAAATAATCACACTACCGTATTTGCTCAAGATTTGGTTTCAGGAGCTGTTATTATTGAAACAAACTTTAAACTTTACTCATATGCCAACTCTCCTCTTCAGATTGCAATTTTATCTTTATTTGTTCATTTAAAATCAAGATTCAACAACATGGTTCTTGGTCAAATTACAAGAGACTCTATAAGACGTGCTTTAAGGAATGGTATTACTGCGGAACAGATTTTAGCTTACTTGGAAACACATGCACATCCTCAAATGATAAAGTTAGCAGAAGATCAACTAGAGAAGAAAATTGGTTTTGATAATATGAAGAAAAGACAACTAGATATAGAAAACGGTAAAATTAGCAATTCTAACAGCGAACAAGACTCAATGTTTAAGCTTCAGATCCTTCCGCCAACTGTTGTAGATCAAATCAAGTTGTGGCAAATAGAATTAGATAGAGTAATCAGTGCTGATGGTTATTTATATTCAGAGTTTTCTACTGTGAAGGAGTATTCAGATTTGGTGAAATACTGTCAAGATATAGGTGTGCTAGTTTGGAAAAACGATAGAAAGAAGATTTTCTTTGTTGAAAAGGACGGAAACGATCAGGTTATAGAATATGCTAAAAGACTTATCAGCAGAAACAGCCAGTGAGCTTTCATATGATTATATTCAATGCAAAATGAGGGTTCTTATTGTAGTTGCTGGAGTATTTGAACAGATGCTATTGGGGTTTTAAAACTAGTATAGAGATCAAAACAATAATCACCACTTTGCATTGCATGTTACACTTGCTGGTGACTGTTGATACTACCAACAACATAAGCCAAAACAGCTTCAAAATATAGTTGTAAATGTGGTGTGTAAAAGTGAAAACTTATTAGGTACAATAAATAAACGAATCATATATGCTCAGCGATTTGAAATGGTTGTTTTTGACGATATTGTATTGTAGATATGAATATCAAGTAACTAGCATAAAATTCGTTGCTGAGATTAGAGTGTCGCATAAAAAACATATAAATATACAGCCGTTTAATAAAACTTTAAACAAGGGTTTTCACGTGTTTACTTCCATCGTTTAAATAAAAATGCTTGTTGAACTGAGAAAAATGGTTGTTTAACTGATAAGAATACCTGTTTAACTGATAAAACTATTTGTTTAAATGATAAAAAGACTTGTTTAGCTGATAATAATGCCTGTTTAACAGCTAAAGCTACTTGTTTAACTGATAGAAATATTTGTTTAACTGATAAAAAACTTGTTTAATTGATAAAAATACTTCACATTGGCCAGGAGTTACAAACAGTTCCAACTGCGCTTTTAAAGATTCGTTTTTAACTAAAGAAAATTAATTTTAATGTGTGTTAGTATATACATAACTACATAATAGTAATTTATTTTACTCTGTTTATTTTTATTTATTTATTTTGTTTTCATAATTTAATGATCTATGGATGATAATCGCAATGATGACAGTCTTAGTCTATATAATAGACAATTTTGCTAAGCAAAGAACAAGAGAAAAAGAAAAGAAAATAAAAACAACTTAATGTCTATTTTTTAATTTATTTTTCGCTGAGACTTGAAAAAAAAATGCAGAAAGAACACATTTTTAAAAAAGTTTTGGTGAAGAAGGGATATCAAATATGAAATTTAACTGAAAAATTCATTAAATCATACCGTAACAAAACTGCAGCAGTATGCTGATCCAAAAAAAAAGACAAGGTAGAATCACCGTTGAGACAGTTAGCTTTTAGCTCGTTTATTACTTTCTTTGAATTGATCATATTTTTGTTCTGAATTGATTTTATTTTAGTTT
Source organism: Hanseniaspora lindneri (assembly GCA_019649525.1). NCBI lineage: Eukaryota > Fungi > Ascomycota > Saccharomycetes > Saccharomycodales > Saccharomycodaceae > Hanseniaspora > Hanseniaspora lindneri. The sequence continues at coordinate 4,091 of JAFNJT010000141.1, forward strand.
CATTATGAAAAAAGGAATATTTTACTACCTTTTTTAAGTTGATTTAAATTTTATTACTTTTGAATTGTAATCTCACTCCTTTCCTCGGATTTATTCCATCTATAAGTTGCGTCAGCTGCTTGTTGTACTCTTTGATCATCATATATCTATGACTATTTCTTTGCTGACATGGTAGAAAATATTAAAATTCTGTTTTGTTTACCGATTGTCATTTGATATTTACAAGAAAAATGTTTAAATCTTATAATCTGACACTGCAAACATTTCATACCATATTGTGTCCAATATTTCTCCTTTTCTTTATCAATTCAATATAATGAAACAATCCAATAAAAAAGAAAATAAACAAACTGTGAAAACAGCGGTTTCATGCCTTTTTTTTTGTTTTTTTTTGTTATTTGCTTGTTTAATGCAAACATAAATTAATCTTTCATGCCAATTCTCTTTTTTCTTAAATATTTTTCTCTTTTTTTAAACTACAAATTGCATCAGAAACTAGGCATCTAATTTAAAAAAATATAGAACATAGCCTGAAGTAATAATTGTTTAAAATTTATAGTTACAAAGCATGATGATAACAATCATCATTTAAAGTTTCATCCGATTTTTAATTTTATTTTTTAAAAAAATAATGTTGGTAAAACAACCAAAATTTACCACCAGTTGTTACCAGTGCTGTTGCTTGAAGATTGATAACCAGAGTTGTCAGAGTTCCAGCCACCGTTTGATCTTTGGAATCCAGAGTTTCCACCTCTGTTACCCCAAGTGCTGCCACTGTTGCTGCTGTTACCCCAAGTGCTTCCACCGGAGCTTCTAGCGTTGTTTCTACCACTCCAACCGCTTCCAGAGTTGTTACCCTTTCTGAAATCTTTAGAGTTGTTGGAAGTTCTGTTGCTTCTTTGTCTTTGTTGGAAGTATTGGAACAAGAAAGAAGGAACTTCTTGCTTAGCTTCTTCTAATAAAGCAACCAAATCAGCAGCCAATTTGTGATTTTCAGATGAGAAGAAGGAAATGGCGGTACCAGTATTACCGGCTCTACCAGTTCTACCAATTCTGTGAACATAATCATCAATGTCAGGTGGCAAATCGTAGTTGATAACTAACTTGACGTTTGGAATATCTAAACCTCTAGCAGCAACAGAAGTGGCAACCAAAATTTTAGCTCTTCCCTTTCTGAATGCATTCAAAGCTCTTTCTCTTTCAGCTTGAGATCTGTCACCGTGAATGGCAGTTGCTGAGTAGCCAGAAGCAATCAAAAAGTTAGTTAAACCATCAGCTAATCTCTTTGTCTGAACGAATACTAAGGTCATTTCCTCAGAATGTTGTTGCAAAGTGTCAACTAAAGCATTACCCTTAGAGTCCTCATCAACCATGATAACAGATTGGGTAATGTTTTCAGAAGTGGAACCAACTCTACCAATGGTACAGAAAATATAGTCGTTCAAGAAATCATGGGCCAATTGTTGGATTTCAGTTGGGAAGGTAGCAGAAAACATTAAAGTTTGTCTGTCCATGCATCCTGGCATGTCGGATTCTTCAACAATCTTTCTGATTTGTGGTTCAAAACCCATATCCAACATTCTGTCAGCTTCATCTAAAACCAAATACTTGACGTTGGACAACTTGACAATACCTCTTTCAACCATGTCAATCAATCTACCAGGAGCAGCAACTAACAAATCACATCCTCTCTTCATGTTGGAGATTTGTTGTTCAGCTGGAGCACCACCGTAAATGACACATGGTCTAACCCAGGATCTGTAACAGAACTTGTTGGCTTCGTCGTAAATTTGAGAAACCAATTCTCTGGTTGGGGCTAAAATTAAAGCAGTTGGGTAAACTGGTCTAGAATAAGCACTGGTTGGTTTTGGGGTTGGCTGTGGACCGTTGTCAAAACATTCAGACAAAACTGGGAACAAGAAACCACCAGTTTTACCAGAACCAGTTTGGGCACAGGCCATCAAATCTCTCTTGGCAGCAATAATAGGAATGGAGTGCTTTTGAACTGGGGTTGGCTTTGTGAATCTTGCTAACTTGATGTTTTCCATCAATAATTCGTTGATTGGTGGGGTGGTGAACTGGGTGATTTGTTCTGGAACATTGTTACCAGTAGCTTCACTCTCAATAGCATCATAGTGGTCAAAGTTGATACCAGTGCTTTGGAAGTTTGGATCGTCTTGTTTACCGAACAACTTCACTTCCATAGCTTCATTTCTTGCTGCTGGAACGTGCTTACCATCAACCCAAGAACCATGTGGGTTTTGGGAAACAAATGAACTTTTGGTTTCAAATCCACCTCTGCTGCCACCAAATCCACCTCTGCTACCGCCAAATCCACCTCTACTTCCTCTGTTGTTGTAACCACCAAATCCACCTCTGTTGCTGTTGTTGTAGCCACCAAATCCGCCTCTGTTGTTGTTGTTGTAACCACCAAATCCACCTCTGTTATTGTAGTCACCAAAACCACCTTGTTGTTCGTTGTTGAAAGATGGTTCAGCACCACCTTCAGCATTATTTCTTCTTTTGGAAGGAGCAATGTAAGGCATTTTAAAAGTAGATAAAATGTGTTAGGATATCAAACGATATTATACTCTTGGTTGTTGCACTTGTTTAATTTGTTTCTGTTAATTGTAATTATTATTCTAACTTGTCCATTTTTTTTTTTTTTTTCCATCGTCGAAAAAAAAAAGATGAGAAAAAAATTTTACCACATCGGATTTTAAAATTTTTCCATCGGACTTTAATGTTTCCATCGGAGTTTATTTCTATCGGAGTTAATATTGGTAGATTCTAGACATGATGCAAGCACACAGCTGATGCACAGCACTGATAAAGTGCTAATGAAAATGTGGTTTAGACAAAGTCAAATATGCTTTAAACGCTTTATTAACTAAAAAAATTGTTTCCTCTTTTGGCGATTTCAATTGATTTTGACGCGTCTGTTGGGAAGCACGTGACTTGACTGCGCTGCTTGATTCACAGCATATGAAGTACCTCTTGCTGAAACAATTTTGTCATCAAAAAATTGCTGAGACAGGCAGAAAATTTGGGATATTCAGCCAATATTTTTATATACTCATTTATTGTCATAGTATCAGACAATTTTAACAATAAAATAGGCTTACATCTAAACCCCTGTACTTGTTGTGTATTTTTATTAAGGTTATTGTAAACCCCACCAAAGAAGAGTAAATCACCTGACTGGGTCAATATGTTGAGCTGGATATTCCTCGGATATAACCATTTTTTGGTTTAATCAAAACACATTTTGTTTTAATAAGAGCATTTTTTGGTTTAATCAAAACATATTTTGGTACAAAAATAGATAAATAATTGCTAAATAGGCAGTTGTTTTTAGAAATTAGCTACAGATGCAAAATAAGACAGGAAATAAAAAATTAATTACTAAAGTCGCAATAAACTTCAAATTTTAGGACTCAATAAACACGAAACCATTTTTTATGGCAGTAATAAAGGACATTTACCATGCCAAATTGGCATATCTAAAAAACCATTTTGCCCTTACCAATAACCCTTTTTCTATTGGAGCAAAAAAATTGGATTCAGAAATCTTTTTAGAAGATGATAACAAAACTAAGTTGGAAAGTAGCAATAAAGCACCATCAAAAACTAATATTCAAAAGAGGCATATAGTAGTGTCATCCTTATCATGCGGCATGGGAATGGGACTATTTTACGCCAGTGGCCAGCAGCTTGCTTGTTCAGGAGCTATTGGGGTTATTATTGCCTATAGTATTGTTGGCATTATGATTGTTTTTATGTTTCAATCTTGTTGTGAATTAATGTCATGTTTTCCTTCAGTTCTGCTTGTGGATTATTCAATGATGTTTATTGATCAAAGTCTTGGGTTTGCTGTATCTGTATTCTACTGTCTAAATCAATTGATTGTCTTTCCTTTAGAGCTTATTTCTGCAGTGATGATTACGGAAACATATATCAATCTTGGTAGTTGGAAATGGTGTGCCGTCTCTATGTATGCACTTTTGGTATTTTTTTTGTCTTTTTTAAACCACTCTATTTACTGTGAAGCAGAATTTCTTTTGAATCTAGCAAAAGTTACTATGATGACATTCTTTTTATTTGCATCATTGGCCATAATGCTTGGTTGGAATAATGAACATAAATCAATTTTTTCAGGTGGGACAAACTATTTTAAAAATCCTGGTGGATTAAACACCCAATCAGAAGGTCTTTTGATTAAAAAGATTATTTCTGTTTTGATCACTTCAATTTTTTCTTGTGCTGGCATTGAATACTCAGCAATGACAATACTAGAACAAGACCCCTCAAAAATCAATAAAACTGTAAGAGCAACAAGCTATCAAATAGTAGGAAGAATTCTATGTTTTTATCTTGCACCTTTTTTACTAATTGGTGCATTGGTGCCATACACGAATAAAAATCTTTTAGGTTCTGAAGAAATGCAAAGAAATCCATCTATTCCTGCAAAATCACCATTTGCTTTAGTTTTTGAGCTTCATGGAATTAAGGTTATACCAGCAATAATAAATTTTGTAATTATACTTTCTTTAATAAGTGTTTCAAATTCCGCATTGCATACAAGCTCTGCAAATTTAGTAACCTTATCTGAAAACTTTCAGCTTCCAAAATGGGTTGGGAAAAAAACAAACAACCGACCTGTAGTTGCAATTCTTATTTCTAGCTGTTTTGGAGGATTAGCTTACATGACTTATTTGCCAGATTCTGAAACGGTTTTCACATATTTGGTGTCTGTAGGTGGTTTTAGCACAATGTTTCTTTGGACTACAATATGCATAAGCCATATTAAATTTAGAATGTTTTTAAAAAAACAAAACATAAATGTTGCTCAGTTAAAATATAAATCGCTAACTGGCGTATTTGGCTCTTATGTTGCAATTTTTATAAACACTCTAATTTTTTGTTTTACATTCTGGACATCTTTATGGCCAGTGGGAAAAGGTGAACTTTCTCTAACCAGTTTTATAAAAACCTACTCAGGTCTTCCAATATTTTTACTTCTTTTTGTTTGCCATAAAAGTTATATGAGTTTTCTGGCAAAAACAAGAGAAAATAGTGGCAATTTTAGACACAAGTTGATTGTTGAAAAGCTTCAACTAGAAGCTGAAAGTTCATATTACGATATATAAACAAAAATAAAATCTTAAATCTCAAAAAAAGCATTCACAAGGAAATGAAAGTAAATGTTGAATAAAAAACAAAAAAAACAACTAAAATAATTTTAAACAAGTTAACAGAAATTAATAATAAACACATTTGAGTAAGTCAAATAAAAAGTTACAAATAAATAAAAATAAAAGCGTCTAGTAAATTTAAAAATGTTAACAATTTTAAAAAGTTCAATAAATTTAAAGAAATTAATAAATGTAAACAAGTAAAAACTGACGTATAGAAAAAAAAAAAAAAAGAACGAATAGCAAATTTAAAGATGTTAATAAATTTAAATAAGCCAAATGAATTTATACTTGTTAATAAAAATTGGCAAATAAATAAAAATAAAAGCGTATATTACATTTTAGTATGCAAAACAATTAAGCGTCTTAATAAATTTAAACATTTTATTAAAATTGGCAAACATATATATAAAAGGTATAGTAAATTTAACAATGTTAACAAACTTAATCATGTAAATAAATTCAAACATGTTAATAAAATTTAAAAATGTTAATAAACTTAAACATGTTAGTAAAATTAACCATGAAACGTCTGCTGATAAACTGCGTTTGTTCCTGTCCCATGATAAAATTAATTAAACATTTTTATGTCTTAACTCCGATGAAAAATTTTCAATTTTAAAAAAAAAAAAAAAACTGAAACTTTTATATCTGAAAATTTTCATAAACTAATATCATCACCAAAAAGGTACCAAGAACACCAAAAACCACAAGCAAAACCTTCATAAATGTCTGATTTAAATAAGCTGTTTAGAGCTTCTAAACTGAGACAAATCAAAGTTGCAAGAATCAATTCAGATGACTATTCCTTTAATAAACTCAACTCATTTGCAGTACCCTTGAGACAAAACCCACAAAGACCAGATTTTCAGGTTGTCACAACATATGAGTCTTTGGGTGAAAACTATGAAGAATATGGATTGAAATCTAGTTTGCCTACCAAAAAGAACATCAGAAAAGATATCATTTTCAGCGATTTAACCAACAGATACAAGGCAGTGCCATTTGAAAAAGAGAACCAATCAACATTGAATAAAAAGAAACTTACTGGCTTCAACTTCCCAGTAGCCTACACATCATCCGGAAATGATAAGGGAAACCCACTAGTTCATGGAATTGAAAGAAAATTCTGGACTTTGTCAAAGATTAAGGAGCAAAATCCAGAATTCATGCAACTAATCAAATCTGCACAATTTCAAAAGGAATTCAAAAAATACGTCAGTGAAAAGTCACCAGAAAAGTATCAGCTGAAGAAGTTCAGCATTGACAACTTCAAGTGGGAATTGGAAGAATTTTTGAATGAGAAATACATTTCTGACTTTGATAAAATCCCTGATGGCCCAATCGGGTCTGGAGGTTTGATCTATAATTTATCTGGAAGAATCACCAATTCTCCTAATGGTTTGATTCACAAAAACGTTATTCCAGCCAGACCAATGCCATACAATAAATCATTAGCTCTAGGTTTCGTTGCTGACAACATCATAGCATCCAACTCCAGCAGCACGCCACGTAGCACAAACAGAAATATTCTTCAGTGCCGTCCCGAAATTGTTGAAGGCATCACAATTAACGGCATGAACAACACAGTCGCTTTGAAAACGTCAGTTGCCTCATTTTTCAACATAAGAAAGAAATCTTCTCAAAGATACAACAAGGAAGCCTCCGCTAATTCATCTTCCGCCGCAAAAGAATCAGGAAACGATCAGGCTGCTGCTGAAGATGACGCTAAAGCTAAGGAAGACATTAAATCCAAGATTTTGAACTCTATTATTTAACGTTAATCGAATAATAAAAAAAATAATAAAAATAAAACAAAAATAAAAATAAATAAAAAAGACCTTGTAGATAATTATAAAAGAATGAACCAACCAAACTTGTTAATATATACTCATTTCCATTGATTAATCGTCAAAGTTGTCAACATAAATATGAATATTAAACATTTTTTTTTTTTTTAAAAAATAACTCCTTTGGTTGATGGAACATCATCTTTGCCTGTCGGAGTTAAGGCCATTCTAAAAGCTATAGCTAGTGCTTTGAAAGCACTCTCAGCTTTGTGGTGATCGTTGCTACCTTTGATATTATCAACGTGTAACGTGATCCCGCAACTCAAAGCAAAACTTTCAAGGAAATGAACAAGCATCTCCGTGGACAATTCGCCGATCTTTTCTCTTTTGAAGTTCAGATCGATCACGTGGAACGGTCTGCCTGAAAAGTCCAAAACAGCTCTACTCAAAGCTTCATCCAAAGGAGCATAAGCGTAACCAAATCTCGCAATACCTCTGATTTCACCGATAGCGATCTTCAAAGCATCTCCCAAAGCGATACCAATATCCTCGCAGGAATGGTGGTCGTCAATGTACGTATCTCCGATACACTCCAGGATTATGGACCAGTTGGCATGTTTGAACAAGGCAGAGATCATATGATCCAAAAATCCGATTCCGGAGTTGACGTATATGAATTGCTTGTCCTTAGAGGCGGCTAAAATGTCCCTGGAAGGTATTTCCCATGGAGACTTGTTTGGGTTTTTGGCATCGAAGATGGTGTTGAATTCTCCGTCGGTTTTGTCGAAATTGAAATTGCCTTTTCCGGAAATGTCAACCGCTATCTGGATTGAGGTCTCCTTTGTTTTTCTGTACAGGTGTGATGTTTTTGCCATGGTGGTGTGTTCTGGTTTGGGTAAGTAAACTTATGGGATGTTACCTAGTTTTAGACGGTTGGGTAGTCTGTTTATTTAAAGTAGTCTGGTTACTTAGGGTAATCTGGTTACTTTGGGTAGTTCGTTTACTTTGGGTAGTTCGTTTACTTTGGGTAATCTGGTTACTTATGTGTTGATGCTGATGAATTTGTTATTTGAGACAGCCTGAGTCATAGTGTGAAAATTTCATCAAAAGAAATAAAATAAGCGGCCAGAATAATCTGGAAGGAGATGGAAAAAAAGCAGAGCAAAAAACTGGCGTTCTTAACTCCGGCGGAAACTACTTTTTTTATATCCGATGGAAATTTGTGATAAACTACGTCTGTAGCAACAGTTTTATTCTCTGCAAACACTTGGTTTCATGCACGTAAACTTTGCCATTATGTATTTTTCTGGTTATCAATTGATAGCGGGAGAAGCACTTTAAACATCAAGCTATCAGCTATTCATCAGCAGAACACGGGAAAGCCTTTTAAGCTGTGTTTTGAAATCGATAAAAATTTTTAAAATCCGACAGACATGGTAGCGGCAAAACAGATTTTCTTATATCCGACAAAAATAAATTTTCTTATATCCGATGAAATTAGATTCTCTTCAATCAAAATAAAGTTCTAAACATGTATATAAAACACGGATCAGCACTGTTCAAGAACAACAGACATGCATGGTTTTCTGCGCTGTGGCAGCAATATTGCCGCACCGTACAAAAACTTCCGCCGTTCTGTTCACGCTTTACTATCTTTTCTTCATGCGCAACAGTAAAACTTAATCTGAAAACATGATTCAACTCAGCTAATAGAACATTCTGTATATTTCCTTGTCGTTGGCATGTTCCTCGATTCTGTCCAGCTTGCCCCACCACTCAAACAAGTAGTTTTCACAGATCAACTTGAACCAAGGAGTGAACTTCAAATTACTGTCTCCCATCATCTCCTTCAAGGTTTCCATAGAAACGTACTTGAATTCTCTGACTTCATTTGGATTACCCAAAATCGTCAAGTCCTGGCCTGGAGTGGTCTTGTAAATAAAGATATAGTCAATTTCATGTTCTCCCCAAGGCTCATTGCTTGGTGCCATGTAATGAATTCTGTTCAAAAAGAAGAACTTACCTTTCGTCTCTGTATCTTCAGTTGGGATACCTAGTTCGTGCTCTAACTTTCTTACGGCAGCTGTTATTGTTCCCGCAACTTTATCTTCTAAGGAAAGCTTTCCAATGCTGTCTTTGTTGGCAGATGAAACACCCATTTCATCATCAACACATAATGGATGAGAGCAGCATGTGTTTGTCCAAAGATCAGGGAACGTGATCTTGTCAGATGATCTCTGCTGCAACAATAGTTCGCCGTTTTCATTGAACAAAAATACAGAAAAAGCTCTGTGCAGCAAACCCTTTTCGATATTTTCCATCAGATGGCATAGTTTTTTAGATCCACTGGCAAACTCATTGTCGTTATAATCAATTACAATACACTGCTCCTTCATTAGTCTCAGCTGCTCAGGGTCATATTCGGAGTTTTTCAATTCTTCGTTGTCCTGCTCGTCCAATTTCAGATTTTCCAAGTCCTTTTTGGTATATTTGTTTAATCTTTCAGTCTGCTTGCTTAGCGGAATAAAGGCGTTGCTTTTTATGTTCTCTTCGGTGTAAAACAAGGCGGAAACATCCTCCTGAGACAAGCCCTTCACGTGCTCCTGGTACTGTTTGGACATGTGATTATTTTCTGCTGAGTTGTTAATGTATTATTTTGTTTTTACTTGTTTAATTGTGATGTTTGAACTTGTGAGGAAGTTATGGAAATTATGAAAACTGCTTCTTATTAATTCACCTGATGAACCAAAACAAAATTAAAAAAAAAAAAGAAAAAAAAAATTTCATCTTTCAGTTAAATCCGATAAAACCATATGGTAAATTACGTTCATAAGAACAGTTTTATTCTACATAAATGCTTCGTTTTAAACGTGTAAATTTTGTTATTTTATATTCTTCTGATTACTAATTTACAACTGGAGAAGCACTTAATGGCATAAGCTCTATACTGCTCATTAGCAGAGCACGTGAAAAACTTTTTAGCTGTGTTTCGACATGAATAAAAAATTTTCAAGATAAACGCCCGCAAACATGGTAGCGGTGAAACAGCTGTCTTCAATATGCATACAATTCATGCGATTCAGATATATTCTAGGACAGTTATCTGATTACTAGTAAGCGCTAATATGTATCTATCTGAAGAGGTTTCCCTAGCTAAGCGGATTTTAGCTCGGGCGAGTTCATCTTTATCATAAAGGCGAAAGTATCATCAATGCCACGAATTTTACTACATGTAAATTGCCTGCTACTCCCACGAGACCATGTACAATTACGTGACCTGTGACTCTGTAGCCGGGAGTTCAGTTACAGATCCAGGCTATATATTTTCCGCCAACACATCCATATTCTCCAACTTTTTAACGCGTTTTCTTACGGGAATACCGAAAATCTCTGTTAAATACAAAGTGCACTACAGAAATTTTATACACACGCCACCGCTGGATTATAACGCTGCAAGGTACTCCATTGGTTGCTTTTTTACTGCAGTTTCACTTATATGTGACGTTCAATCTCCACAGTAGAGCAGCATTTTCGACTTCTGAGGAGGTAAATATTATTCAGTTATTGCACGTTCACATTAGCCACATACGTGCATCTATAAAATAATTACACTCCTAAATTAACATCTCAGGTGTAGAAAAAAACTGTGTATGAATTCCGTCTTTAACAAGATACGACATTCTATTTGCGCTCTTAAAACTTGCTTATAGAGTCCGCAGATGTGTAGATTTTCAATTTCTATCGGAAATAACTTTTTTTTTCCCGCTTCTAGATCTCGGTCTATGATTGAAAGAACAAAGAAAATATGGGTCCAGTCCTTAAAAAATCCTTGGCAAAACCCGTTTTTACATACCATCATTATTTATGAAACAAATTTTAAATCCAAAATTAACCCAAAAAAAAAACATTCTTGTTTTGTTTTGAATTTTTAACATCTTGAATACACTTTAATGTAGTTTTTTAAATTTTTAAATTTAATTTTTGTTATTTTTACTTCTATTTACTTTTTGTTTTAACTTTCGGCAGAGACCTGCATTCATTGCTGCACATATTTAGGTTACTATATAAATAAAAATAACCTTCGAAAAACAGAACTTATTTTTTGATTTCATGTTAATTTGTTAATAAAATTTTTCACGTAGTGAAATATAAAAAATGTCGTAGAAAGACCAAAAAAATCTTAGTTATTAATAAATGATGGCTGATGTTTTTCAAGCATTGCTATTTATTGCAATGATTGGTTTATCCAGATGTATAGTAGGTGACATTGCATGTAATAAAGTCGACACTTCAAAACTGACTGTTCAAGGTCTTGTTGGAAGCGTCTACTACTACCCATGGAGTTATTATACAGACGGCGATACAACAAATGATGAAATTTTAAACTTTATTCAAAGCGATGTTACCTCAAATCCAAAAATTATAACTGAAGATGATGGACACTCTTTATCTGAACCAGCAACTATTGCAACAAACGTTTTATTAACAAATGGGATATGGGATCCTAACGACCTTCTTTCAAAAAGAGACACTTTAGTTTCTGAAAGTATCGACCTTGCATCTAGAGAAGAGCTATCAGAAACTTGGAGCGCTCAGACTGGATTAATTTTGGATGACGGAACCAATCCTGTGGTTCCAGTTACAAACTTTATTATGCATGTTAGTGGTTATTTTGTTCCAAAAATAACCGGAGACTATAATTTTGGAGCAAGTGTTGATGCAGGTTTAGCTATTGTAACACTTAGTAATGGAGAGTATGAGGATGTTTGTTGTCAAGATCCAGAAGCTATTATAAGCTATAGTGTTACTGGATACCATGAACACGTAAATTCGGTTATTGAAAATTCTGGTATGGTGTATGCATATATGTTTGCAGGTGAGTATTATGCTATAAATTTTATTTATGCTAATGTAGGTCAAGACTACGGTTACGAGTTTTTCTTTCTTGATCCTGATAATAATCAGTACTCCGACTTTAGTGATTATTTTGTAAGCACATATGATTTTAATGAACAAAACCTTTGTGGTTATGGAAGCTCAATTATTTTTGAAGAAGTCACAGAAACAACATATGAATATGGCATTATTGAAGAAACTTTATATGTTACAACCACAGTTAACAATGTGCAGACAGTAGAAACAATAGCAACTGATACAACAGTTGAGTACATTATAGAGCCTTACCCAACAACTACAACTGTAGAATATGTGCCATATTTAGGTAGCACTACAGGTGTTTTTGCTATTGAAACAACAACAGATGCAGTGAGCAATATTGTAGAAGTTATTACTTTCATGGGTGTTCCATACTCCACTTTCAACACCACTAGCACAGTGTTTGATTCAACAATCAGTTTCGAGACATTGTCAACTTTCACAACAACTGTAACACCAGCATCCAGTGCTCCTGTTGTTTTGGATATTATTGTTGACAAAATTCCAGATAGACACAATGAAACAAAAATATTTACACCAAACTCATATGCAACACCATCAACATATTCAACAGAATTTGTAACAGTTACTGGGGAAAACAACATTCCTACAATAACTACAGTCTACTATGTGTACACACCTTACTCAACATACAGTACTGTTTCTACAAAGGAGTATTCTGGAGGTTTGATATTTACCGAGACAGTTGTTACTTCAACAGTGACACCAACAAACAGTCAAGAAACACCTTACGTTACTATTATTACTATTGTTGACAGTCCGAGCAGCACTTCAGCTAGTAGCACTTCCACATCTAGCAGCACTATTACATCTAGTAGCACTACTTCTTCTAGCAGCACTTCTACATCTAGTAGCACTACTTCTTCTAGCACTTCTACATCAAGTAGTACCACTTCCACATCTAGCAGCTACAAATCTACATCTAGTAGCTCTGCGTCTTCCAGTACTTCTGCTGCAAGTACTTCTACGTCTTCCAGCTCTTCAACCTCTAGTAGTTCTACTTTCTCTAGCACATCTATTGCAAGTACCTCTTCCAGCAGTGTTGGCTCTACTTCAAGTACCGCTTCTAGCAGTATTGGCTCTACTTTAAGTACCACTTCCAATAGTGTGTCTACCTCAAGTACATCTGAAGATTTGTCTTCAACAAGTAAAGGAGCAATTTATTCAAATACCACTTCAAATACAAATTCACAAGTGTCTCCAACAACTTCTCAAGGAGTTACTTCTAGTAGTTGTGTTGCTTCGGGTCTACAAAATACCTTTGTTGGTTACACTGCCACCTATGAAATTAATATTAATTTTTTTAGGGCTGAAACATTATATGTTATTGCTGAATTGGAGCAAGTCGGTGCTGTGGTTGTGCCTTCCATAGAATTTGATTTATACAATACATGTACTGGAACAAAAACACCAGTTACTTACATTGTTGATCAAAGTGAAACAAACAGTACATTTTTCTCCGAAGAAGTTACTCTTTCAAGTATATCTAAGCAAGCTAAGGAAATTTTAATAGCAACGGTAATTCTTCCTGTTAGTGAGAATGGGGAATTATCACAAAACATAAACTTTATTGTTCCCCAATATTCTAGCAAAAGAGATACTGAGGTTGTGAGTTATTTGCATTATGAAGCTACGTTTAGTAAAACCACCAGTTCTGTTAATGGACCATACACCCTGTCTCCAGAAATGGCATATTTATCATATGCAATTGGTAGTGATGAAAGTGAGTCAACATCCAGTTCTGCTTCTTCTGCTTCAACATTAAGCTCTACTTCTTCTGGTTTAACATCCAGTTCTACTTCTTCTGGTTCAACATCCAATTCTACTTCTTCTGGTTCAACATTGAGTTCAACCTCTTCTGGTTTAACATTAAGTTCAACTTCTTTTGTTTCAACTAACACAAGTGATACATTAACAATGTCTACTTCTATCACATCATCTAGTTTTTCTAAAACAACATTAGAAACATCTGAATTTGCTTCCGCTCAGTCTTTAAAACAAACTAGCTTGTTGGATGTTTCAGCAACGGAAGTTAGCAACACCAATCAGTACACTTCAACCACACCATCAAGTGAGGAACATTTAACTGAAACATTCAGTAATATGCAAACCACTGTTGTTACAATCACATCATGTGGCACTGAAACATGTTACCCTCTAGAAGTTACCACAGTTGTTCCATGTTCTACAAGTGGTCTGAGTGGCGCTACAACAATGGTTACTTCTGGTTCCGCAAGTGACACTTTCTCTAAAATCGAGACTTTGCAAACTGATGCAGCAATTACTTCTACAACAATATACCCATCAAAGTCAACCACAATTGCTATTTCAACCACTGCAACAAGCCAAAATGCTGCTGGAAATACATTTACGATTGTTTCTATAAGAGCATTGGTGTTGTTGATATTGACAAACATTTTTATTATTTAAGCTCTTTTTTATAATTTATATTTATTTAAACTTGTTATGTTTTGAATTTTAATTAAAACAGTGACTCTTATACAAAGGTAATATTGTTCCCAAGTAAAAAAATTTTAGTTTATATATTTTTTTAATTTAAAACAAAGCTGTTTTATTTAAGAGAGTTGAGTGGATTGATGCAAAAATGTATACACATTAGGTGTTTGTTATTTTACACACTATGGTTTGTAATAGTTAAGAAAAATTGAGTTTGGACAAAGAAAACTTCATTGGTTTAACAAAGTCATCATTGTTACAATGTTTGATACTATTGATTAAAAGGTGAATAAAAGATCTAGGTTTATTGAAAAATAAATTTGCCATGTAAAGAAACACATATATGCATCAGAAACGGATTTACCTAGATGTAACTAAAGTTTTGTTGCAGATGCTGAAGATGAATTGTAGAAATAAAAAAACTAATTTAATTAAACAAGGCTACTTATTTTTTCTGAGAAAACAGTTTAGAATAAGTGTGTGATTCTTAATAATTAGAGCCGTGATTCAGTCTGCTACTTTATTAGTATACAATATAGTCGGCTTTTATGCTGAAAATCTGCTACAGATGTCAACAACCAACTAACATATTTTTAACGCATTCTGCCGCTAAACAACTAATACTATCACAGACAAAGTAGATCTACAAATGTTGAGTAGCACTATGAAAAATATAAAATTAATTCTTTTTGAATATATAAAAAAAGTGATATAAATAATATGTGATAAACAGAATAAGTGTGTCTCAGAATAACTGTTATATAGAAAAACTATTATCTGTTGGTAACCTATATTAAACAAAAAATACCGTTCAAAAAAATTTGTAATTGTTGCTAAAATAGAAACGAGAGTTTCATTAGAACTACCCAAAATCTATTAAAAGTTCCAGTCCATTAGCTCTAAATAATCATTGCTGTCCTAAAATGCGTCTTTTAATTTTCTAGAGCATGCTCTATATTTTAGAGTAGCGTACCAAAGGATATCCGCTTTGGTTCAACCGGAGTTAGTGCTGAAACTTCTTAACACTAATTCCCGGAGTTTCTATCACCATCTGGTACAACTTTTATGCAAACAGTAGTATTCCAGATAAAGACTTAATTTGTTTACATAAATTGAGTCATTATATGCTTTTCTGATTAGTACCTAACAACTAAAAAAGTGCTATGAACAGAGTACTTTGAAAAGCGTTTAGATATACCCAGTTGTGGGCAAAATTTAATAACATGGTAGCGGTAAACAGCAGTCTCCATTATATCCGAGACGTTTTATTTCCACCACAGCAACGCTACCATATTTTAGTTAGTTTCCACTATAAATCTGGCTATTACAGCGCTGCTGCCATAAGTTTAATTAGAGTCCAACCCAAAAAACTCCATATCCGCCGTGTTCAAAAACTTCTATCGTTAAAAACCATCGCTGACATGTCCAAAAATTGCTATCATTTTAAAAACCATTGTTTTCATATTATGTGCCGCCATAACGCCGCACACAGCACTCAGATTGCCCAGCAACAAAGCCACACCAAATTCATCTTTGCCTTCTGGTCATGTGCAGCGCAATCACGCTTTTAAAAACATTAAATAACCTTGTCTTCTTTGCCAAGGAATGCATATTTAATGCTACCAACAGTTGATAAAACATGTTTTTCGCTACCATATTCAATTGATATGTGCCGTGAAAAATTGGAAGCAAAAAAATTTGTATCTAACTGACACGAATACAAAAGTACAACCAAAAAAAAAAAATAAAATAAAACTAAAAAAATTTTTCACTCAAATATCTTGGCGTTTACATTTTCACATCATAAAAGTTTCAACAGAAACAGTATAAATAACACCAGAAGTATATTCACAAAAGTTCATCTTAAAAGATAGAAACTATATTTCTTCAAATCTTTTTTGTTACTCTTACTCCTACACCTAACACACTATGTCTACTTCTGCAACTGCTTTTGTCAAAAGACCAGATGAATCTGCCAGAGATAAAAAACTGGAATTATTGAATGCCCAATTAAAGAAATTGACTACAGAAATAACTTCTGTGACCAAAGATATCGATACCAAATTGGGTAAAAACACTGAAAAATCCAGCTCTGCCCCACTTTCAGCCAATGATGAATTGAAGGATATCATCAAAAGACAAAATGAATTAAAGACTAAGAGAAATGTGATTTTTGATCAATTGAAGAATATCGACTCCAAGTTGAAAAACTGCAACAAGGAAATTGAGTTAGCATTAGGTTCAGCTTCTAACAAGGCCAAGGAATACAAATCTGTTGGCGAAGTTGAAAAAGAGATTGCCAACATGGAAAGAAAGTTGGATGAAGGTGGTTTAACTCTTGTTGATGAAAAGAAGTTAATCAAGCAACAGTCTGAATTAAACAAGATCAAGAAATCATTATTGGCTATTCAACCATTAAAGTCAGATGTCAACGACTTGAAGCAACAGCAAATTGCTTTGAAAAATACCTTAAACAAGGAATACGATAACAAGCCTTTGCAAAAGGAATTTGAAGCCATTCAAGAGAGATTAAACGAACAAAGATCTGTTAAACAAGCCAACCAATCTGCCATCAACCAATTGTTCAACAAGAGAACCGCTTTATATGCAAAGAGGGATGAAATCTACAACAAAATAAGAGATGTCAGAACCCAATTTGACAATGAATTCAAGGCCTACAAGTTGAAGAGAGAACAGCAAAAGAAGGCTAAGGATAACGAATACAAGTGGGAAAAATTAAACTCCCAAAAGGAATCTGATTTAACCAAACTAAGGGAAGACGTTATCACCGCCAAAACCACACCAGCTTTATCTGAAGACATTGCTCAAGTTGATGCTTCTTTGAAAGAATTGAACCCAGCTTATGTTTCTGCCACTGTTGCTGGTATTTCTGCTGCTGTTCCATCTTTATCTGTCGCTGGTGAAAAGAAAATTGTTTCTAGAAGAAAAACAAGAGCTCCACCAGCTATCAAGGCTAACGGTGATGATTTGAAGGAATTCAAGGGTGCCAAGAAGTTTGAAGATGTTGCTGCTACTGCTGCTGTTTCTGAACCAAAATCCGAAGAAAAGAAGGAAATCACTTTATCTTACATTTCTTTGTCCGTTTTGGGTAGATACGGATTAGCCATCCCTGATGTTTCTAACGCTGATGAAGTTGCTGCTGCTTTCAAGGATTTGACTGCCAAGAGAGACGAATTGGTTGAAGAATCTAAGGTTGCTTCCGCTAAAAATGTTGAATTGGCTGAAAAGAGATTGGAAGAAGTCATGGAATTGTACGCTAAGAGAGAGCAAGAATTGAAGGAATCCATCGATAGCATTTCCGCTGAAGAATAAACAAACTTGATGTTGCACGTCAAACAAAAATGCGAATGAATTTAAGATCTCATATAGTCATGCACCCTTTATAAACAAAACATAGATTGTTATTATATACAAGAAAATAGTAGTGGAAGATTGCCGTTGTTATTGTATAAGAGGAACATAGTAGTGGGAGCTTGCTGTTGTTATTACTACTCTATAGAGGGTAGTGTATAAATTGGCTTTACAAATGTGTTTCTATACAAGCAACATAGTAGTATAAGATTACTGTTGTCATTGTATGCAAGTAACACAGCAGCAGAAGATTACTGTTGTCGTTATTACTCTCTATAGGGTAATGTATAAATTCATTTGGTTTATAACTGTGTGTATATATTTTATCTCTGCTTGAAAACAGTGT
Organism: Hanseniaspora lindneri; assembly: GCA_019649525.1. Classification (NCBI taxonomy): domain Eukaryota; kingdom Fungi; phylum Ascomycota; class Saccharomycetes; order Saccharomycodales; family Saccharomycodaceae; genus Hanseniaspora; species Hanseniaspora lindneri. Next base: position 22,207 of record JAFNJT010000141.1, read on the forward strand.
TGCTGCTGTTTTCTATACTATTATTTTTTTATATTATTTTTTTATCTCTATATTATTTCTTGTTCTTATATTATTTCCTGTTCTTATATTATTTCTTATCTCTATATTATTTCTTGTTCTTATATTATTTCTTATCTCTATATTGATATGCACGGCTTATCATTGACGTCCTTTCCGTACCACATAACCCACTGTTTGCCGTACTTTTTGTTCAAGAGCGAGCTATAATTCTCAAACGAGTTTTTGGCAGCAATCGCACTTCGTATATCATAATAATTAATGCAAATGCACAATCGTCTAGAGATCACGGGGGTAATATTAATAATCTCACCAAAGTTTTCAAAGTCATTAAAAATCTCATTCAAATTAAAATCTGCCAAGTTTGGAGAATACAGATGATAAGGGTTACTGGTTCTTCCGCTGGATGTTTTAACTTCAGCCATGGTTTTTTTCAAAATTAAGCAACGTCTAGCCCCTGTTCTTATATTTGATCCTCCGTGCTGTGAGTATACTTGTTCATTTTCTGGAAAAACTAAACTCTCTATCTTTTCAAACGCTTGCAGGGAAACTTTATTAATATTTTCGTTGGCCCAATAGCATTGCAAAGAGCTGCCGTTGATTACAAAGTTTCCTGTTTGGGCATATTGATAAAATAATTCGGCATCTTTATTCAAAACAAAATGTAGCTCTAAGTATTTTATTCTGTTTTTATTGTCATTGCTCAAAATTTTAACTACTTTTTCAATAGGCCCGCAGTAAACACCCTGCAAAATTGAGTCTATTGAAACTTTAAAAGACATGTTTTTAAGGATCAAAACTCTTCGACTATTTAGATATTCTAAGTTGAGTTGAAAAGAAAGACTAGTTTCTATTAGAAGCAATGATGAAATGCTGTCACAGGTTGCTGTGTCGGGTGTAGAATCCATGGCTTGAGCATTGGATGACAAGGATGTAGTTATTTCTTTATTATCTTCATTAGTAGAATCGCAACTATTAATATCTAAGTTGTCGTCTTTTTTCATATTTAATAATGGAGTTAATGAATTCTTACTTAAATTGTATCCACTTTCCAAAAAATCTTTACTGGAGCTAGCTCCTGATTGTTTTAAATGCTGACCAAAGAAATATATTTTGGCCATTTCTCTGAACCTTCTTCTTTCAGAGCAGTTTTTCAATGGGTTGTTTGGGCATGAAGTATAAGCATTGACACTGCTTTTTGACTGCAATTTTTGAGAGAATTTTGAGTTATTAGCCATTAATTATCTTTTTTTCAAAACAAAAATATATATTAATAATACCTCTTGCTTTTATATTTTGTTATAATTTTATGGTATTTAGAAAAAGAGCAAAAGCGCTTGGTAACGAATCTGCCGCTTTATGGTCTACATGTTTTTGTTTCACTGATTGAGAAAGTTTTTAGAAAACCAAAACCTATTTTATTTAAGTTCCATTTCTGCCAGCTGGTAATCTACTATATCACAAAACCAATTTAAAAAAAAAAAAAAAAAAAAAATTATTGCAATTAATTTTTGATTTATTTCCTAATTGGGATTTGATAAAACACACAATATACATATAATTCCAGACCCCACCCCACAATAGGAGTATAACCCAAACTTCACGCTTACCACTGCAAATATTCTGCTACCATATCATAACTTCCACCAGTTATTTATTATCTAAACTCAAACAACAGTGTGAATACTACTACGGTTAAGTAATAACAAGAAATAATTCAGTTTGGAAGCACCGTAGCAGCATTATCTGAAAATCGTTTTTTTGTATTTTTTCTTTCGTGTTTAGTGCTTTTTAATTTAGAAGGATACTTTATAACATAGCTGTCCTGATCTATAAATAACTTATAATATATAACGCTACGCGCGTGCTGAAACAAAACAAAACAAATCTTAAACAAGGGTTTGTCTGAGCTTGCAATGTTTCATCACTAACATTTCCCTTTTTCGCATTTACATTCTTGTTCGCACTTACAGGTGTCTTTTTCGCCACTGCATGAGCAGTTATCAGATTTGCAGCACGTCTTATCGGTTCCGCAGCAACACTTATCTGTTTTGCAACAAGTCTTATCAGTTCCACAACAACACTTATCGGCTTCACAGCAGCAGACGCCAGCTGAATCACGGCAGTTACATGTGCCTGCTTTGCAAGCATCGCACGTGCATTTGGAGATAGGTTTAGATTCTGTTGAAGACATTTTATAATATTATCGCTTAATTTGTCGTGTTTTGATTGGTTAGATCTGGTTTCTTTTTCGTGTGTAGTAATATAATTATCTGATTATTATACACATGTTGTTGAAAAAGATTATTTTATTTTGTGTATGTGGTTTTTTTAAAGGGCCAGAATATCAACCACAGAAAGGAGCCAGGCATTTTCTTATCGGAGCGTCTATATCCGCACCCAAAAGTTGACAGAAATAGAGGTAGGAGGCACGTGCCTTAATCTACCCGGACACCTTCACACCGCTACCTTAGGTAATCAAC